>JAQIXN010000533.1:0-35573 GCA_034698145.1 Proisotoma minuta
ACGATCGGTCAAGCCGTTTGGGCCCTATCGTGTCACAGACGGACAGACGGACAGACGGACAGACAGACGGACAGACACCGTGGTTACATAAGCCCTGGGTCGGGCTAAAAATGGTCTTAACTACACTCTGGGTCGGGCTACCTAAGCTTGCGCTGCACAGTGAGATTATTATTTGGATTACCAAATTGACAACGTAAATTTTTTGCATTTGGAAATTCTGTATGCGCAATGATTTGTGACTCACAAATTGTAAATAGTATAGAAGGTGTATGAAATAACCGAGATATATTCTACACCTCAAAGACGAAGAAGAAGAGTGCGAGAAGATTTAAGAGAGAGCGGAATGTACTCTATCTCACAAACAGAGAACTATCCAAACGTTTCATTTACTTACCTGTGCGTCTATATATTGTATTTTAGGAGCTGCTCTTCTACGACAAACTCTTAATTGTTTTTGTATTACTAATGCAAGCTCCAGAGAACACTAAACATTTAATGGATTTTGCAAAACATGTCTGCATACCTTAGAATTTTCATTCAATAACATAAATATTATTGACCAAATGTCAATCAATTTTCGAATGACATGAAACATTTAAATGAATTTGAAGGGATGGTAGCAATCTTTTTATAATTAAATGGCAATATCATATCATATCGATTGTGTCATTCATGATTCATGCCAAGTAAAATGATAGCTTTACATTTGTTTTCTAGTTTTACATGAGAAGGGAACAGTAAAATGGAGGGTGTGGTTGCATATTTGCATTTCTATGATAAATTAGCATGAAATTAAATATAATGGGATGTACATATCATATTAAAATCTGTAACTTTTATAGTTGGCCTCTGGCTTTGATATTTCATTTCAAATCAAAGAGGAAAATTGATGGATTGAGACATGCTGCAGATTGCTACCTTCATTTCCCAATCAAAAATTCAATCTGCTGAATAAAATTGAAAACAAACCTATAAATTTTTAACTCGTACCACTTTGATCAAGTTTAATTTGAAAATTCTTGTCTACAAAACAACTTTATTGATCGTGGGATGAAAAACAAATTTTTATTTGCATTTTATGACAGATTTAGTTCAATTTTATTTTATCTGTATATGATGCCAATAAATAAATAAACGGTTTATTACAAAATGAAAAATAAATAATTGTATTTTCTTTGGTAAATGCATGCTTTCTCCTGTGACAAGTTATTTTGTCCCACATCACTTACAATGTGAACAGGAGTAAATAACTTTGTGAAAATAAGAAACGGATTGACAAGATGACAAAGTCGAGGGAACAGTATTTGCAAGTGACAAGTCCAACCCCGCCCACTCAATTGGAATTGTCAGAACCAGAGAAAGCTGCTTCTCTTTGGAACAACACAAATAATGTAATTTAAATTTTGGAATTTTATTTTTTAAGGGTAAAATGTATATTGCAACATTTTCGGGATGAGTTATTTTTACTGGTCCCTCGTGGGCTTTAACATTTATACCGCAGTGTCACGTTTGTGAATAAGATCAAGTACCGGAAAAATCAATTCACTTCCACTAGCCGAGCTGCAGAATAATGGGAGGGGAGGGGACCTTCGTCATCCCCTCTTATTATCGCCTCATAAATAATCTCACTCTGCATCTGATTGATCGATTCCTATCTCAAACTTTGATATGATAATGATTTCATGAACTTGGCTGATTATTTTGTAGCTGACACTTTGTCCAATGTGTGTGCGTCCCCTTTTTTGAAGGAAGCAGGGGAGAAATTGACTAAACAGTATTCAAATTTTCCACACCATTAAAATTCACATCTCAATACGTTTAAATCTGAATTACAATGGAAGGAATCAAAACAATGAATTTCGAGCTACATTAAATTTGGCAATCCACATAAAAATATTTGTGTATACATAAATACAACGCGTGAGTGCAAGTGAAAGCAGTTCTCAGGTTAAATCATTTTAACAAAATTCCATTTTTCAAAGTATGCAAAATGCAATTATGTTGTTGTTGGCTGTGATTAGTTATTAATGGAACATGGAACCATGCTATGGTCATATTTAAACCTTCCTTGTTCCTGCTCATAATTTTCCATTCGAATGTTAATTTAAAGTTTATAATTGTAGATAATAGAGCATGAAGAAGAATCATCGTCTTATCTCGTCTGAGGGTGCAACAACAACTGCATTTACTAAGTATACCTCTGCTTGTATTTAATCTGACACATTACGCATTATATCATTGAGTTATGTATGTATGTGAAGAAGAAGAAGGCAGCTGAAGAAAAAAATTCGTTTTGAATGGCAGCAGGGAGTCACAGCATGAGACGTCTTTCTGGATTTTTTCATTGTTACCTTCTTGTCTCGTGATAAAAAAGTTTCATCTCTCATCCTCATCTCAAAACCAACCAAAACTAAACTGCAACATCAACAATAACATGCAACAACCCTTTCCAGCAAAAATGGATACGGAAAGAGGCAAAGTTTATATCTGTATCAACTTTGCAAGTTGTTGAAAAGATTTGGTGCACTTTCACTTTTAGCAAAGATTGTTTTCTTTCTATGCACGACAGTCGGTTTCATACGCTCAAATTCATAAGTTCTGTCAATGTGTCATGTCATAATACTTGAGCTAATCAGCCAAAATCCAATCCAGCCGTTTCAAGTTTAGATGAGATCTTTTTTCTCTCTTTTTGTGAGGTGAAGTGAAGCAAACAAGAGGCTGACTAACTCAAGTCAATTGATTGTATTGACTATTATGCTGAGTAAATATGGAATAATACGCATTTGTTTGTCATGTTATAAGCTACATTAGCTTACAATGAGGAAGAGTGTAGCAAAGGCATATGCCAGTCAGTTGCAGGCAAACAGATCATCAAATAAGCCTCCAATTTTAAGGGCAGACAAAATCCTCTCTGCTGAATTGACGGGCAGAAAGGAATAAGGATCATTACGAAGGGTGGATGATGATGATGAGATGACTATTATTTTCTCTTATGATTGGCTTGTTTGTATTTAAGTCGAGTCAAACGATTTTGATGAATTCACGCTCTTCCAGTTCCACATAGTTTCACATTCTCCATTGTTGTTTGTTTTCCTTCTCTCGAGAACTTATTTTTTAAAGTGTTAAGGAGTGAAAAGCAGATTTGGAAATTACAATCTACATTTGAATGCTCTGCTGAAATCGCATTGCATAATGTTTTTTTGCTGTTAAACTCTTCTAGCGTGCCGTGTCATTATCTTCCATCATTTCCACCACTTCCAGTTACTTACCTGCCTGTCATAAACAGCCATGATAAATAGGATTTGGTTAGTCCATAGTAGCAAATGGATAGAGCTGTATAGTCCATGTTTTATCTTCTTCTTTTTTGCAAGTCATAGCCTGTACCATTACCAGAAATTGATGTTTCGTTTTCTGCCAACAACTTGAAATTTCTACCTACTTATTTAAGTATGTAACTGGATGTATGTATTACTCAATAAGTTACTCTCACCAGTTAGATAGCAAACAATACATACATATATGCACTTACGCACATGGACGCAGTATAACGAATTTGATGCAGTTGGATTTGACACCATAGGGAGTACCCCCTCCTGAAGCGAATAAAATCAAGAACAGGAAGACTGGTGCAGTGGATCTCCGTACAACTTTTATTATACGTACGTTGGCCCAGTCCATGGTCTTGGACTTAAATAAAATCCATCGGATTTAAGATTCGATTCATTTCATACTTTAAAGAAGACATTGAGATGGTGAACAATGCGGTTGAATGGGTCGCTTACCGGGGAGTGAGACGCCCTGCCTGCATCACAAGTTCATTTGACGGACCGGATTTTTTCTCCACGCTTTTGATAATAATACCAACTACTGTGTTGAGGATTTCAGTGCGAATCTCAGCAGACCCCCATTGGTTCCTTTTGATACAACAAAAAAATGCCATGCTGGGATAACTGCTTAGCAGATAGATGGGGGGTACAGATGGGGGGTCCCTTGGATCCATATATATAGCCACAGTCTCGTCACAAAAACTGCAAACTTGCCCAACACTTCGTCTCGACCTCATCTCTGCCATCCATCCGTCCACAAAAATCAAACAAACCAAAATTCAGTCACAAACTCAAATCAAATCATTGGTGACCAACTCATTTGTCCACAAACACAGCCCTTTCACACAACATGGTAAAGTAGATAGCTATGTTTAGTGTTAGTAGTCATCCCATTTTCCTACCTGTCATGCACATTCTAACCAATTTATTTATTGAGTTGAGTGGCAGTTCAATTTTTGTGCAGGAGAAAGTTGGAAAGTGAAAGTGCTTTCAATTTCGTTTGTATAAAGTGAACATTGGACCTTTAGTTCATCTTCATCTTGCTCAACTATTGGATCATCAACCTCACACTTCAAGCAAGTTAAAAAGTAGTTGTTGTCTAGAACTATCCAGTGAACTACTACATATAGTATTACAATAGTCAAGTCAATATTTATTACAAGTTATTATGTGCGTATAGTAGTAGTTTACTTTAGTACTCCATGAAATATCATTTGCATGCAAGTCAAACTATTTTTTGTAAGAGAAAGAATGTGCTTCGGTTTATGATGCCCTTTGGCAATGCTGTTTTAAATATTTAAATTAAACGAAAATGTTTTTGTTGAAGTTGATGGGCAAGAGCAAGTACTAAAATTTATTATAGACGATACTTAGACATTTTATAGAATAGTTTTTTTATATTTTAAATGCCAGGCAGTCTAGCATTGACAAAATGCACAGGAATTTTTGTCCTTTTCATTCAACAAATTGTGTATTGTAGAGATTAAATCAAAATCCTTAGAATTGAGATACAAAAAGAAGAAAATTCCAGGTTTTTGTAAATGGTTGGCTTATCTATCGAAGGACACATTAGTTGACATTTTTAAGGACAATTTACAACCTTTTCTTAAGTTTTCTTGTTTTATCCTGTTGGGTTTTTACTGTTCATGTGCAACGTTATGTGGGTGGAGTAAGTGAAAGTTTTCCCCGAACCCAATTCCGTCTGTTACTACCCGGGTCTTATGACTAAAAGGGGAAATGCAAATAAACTACTTTCCTTATTTGCATCCAGCTCATTTTCAAGATTTTGTTGACTGTGTGTTATATAAAACAGAAGAGTGTAAATGAAACAAAAGTAATCTAAGGTCTATGTACAGAAAATTAATGGTTTTTATTTGTAGTCAGCCAAGAAGATGCTCCCAATAAATAACGTAGCACAAATTCAAAAGAGAAAAAAAAGTGGTTCGACTTTTATTTCATCTATGATTCAGTTTCCTATTTTGTATGCATTGAGTTGCCCGTCATTAGAATCATCATGGAGTCGCCTTTAGCATAAATGAGTAGTGGTCAAACAACTTTCGGCATTCTTACATTTCATGGACTAAAGCCATTAAATTACATCAAACCCACACATTTAGTAGAGAAATAGACGCTTCTAAATTAAGGTAAAAAAGAGCAGATGTATTCCATGTTTGGACTAGTTTCAATTCAGGTGTTGGCTCTATACTTACACATTGTATCTATAAAATTGTAATTCGTAGAGTAAACAATTAACAATGATAACAATATGGGCGAAGGTGGGGCCCGTGTCCGCTTGTATGTAATTATCACCTTCCCTCCATTTGTGGGAGGGGTAATAGCTGTCAATTCTGAATACAAATGGAATCTTTAACTGCCAATTACCCACCTGGAAATTACAAATAAACATTACATTTCCCATAATGAGCATCCTTCATATACGTACGTTCTTAAAATAGCTCTTTTAATGGCTTGCTTCCATCTTTATGATTCAATTATTACACAAGAACACGAAAGATAGAAGCTGTTATTTAAACCAAAGGGAAATTAGTGTCCTTCGTAAAACAATAAATGTGTAAATAACACCTTTAAACTTCAATCGTAAACGTTGGTGTTAAATCGTAAAATATGCTGCTCTTTTGGTTGGTAGAAGCAAAGGCCATTAAAATTTAATGAAAATAGACATTTATTAGTACGAAAATATATTTTTACTATGCAGAGATTAGAAATCATTTTGCAAGATTTTGAGAGTTATTACGTTGAGTTGAGGTTAAAAGTCAGTGGTGGGTTATTAGATAAATTATAGGTTTCAGTGTTTACTCAACACTCCAGAGAACAACCCAACTCAATAAGTAAAGTGACCCAATATTTAGGAACGCCCTCAAGGGCCATTAACAATGAGGATTACAACTACATAACACTCTCCATCCGTTTTTGTTTGAGATGACAATGTAATCCAATTCACATCTTATTACATGCATGCAAACCAATAATTCAGGAATTTATGTGGAAATTTAGTTTCTGGACATTCCTTTCTTAGCTTTGAAAGATAATTAATGTGAGATATGGTCCGTAAATCATAAGATCGGGTAAAAATGGAGTAGCAGCAGGAGACAAAAGAATTAATCGTTTTTTCATATTGCTCCCTTCAAAAGAATTGAATAGAAGATAGATGATTGTTCTTCACTCACACACACAACAATTGTTAGCTATTCATATCTTCAAAGGCAAGGGATGACAGTTAAGGGTCTCTCTTAAAATTAAAGACCTCCTACTGCTTCCTATTCTCCCACAAGACTTTTGACCCCTCTCATAAGTTAGGCTCAAGATATGGACTTTTACTAGAAATCCACAAAAATTCAAAATATATCCAAACACGAAATCACAACCTATTTAAATTCCTACTTTACGGCCTGACTCCAGATTCATATCACCTTATAACAATACAATGGACACAAAGAGAGGTGCGAGAATTTAATCGGTTGCGTTACGTAACAATGCAATGCAATGCATGCTGTTGCACATTGGTCAGAGTCAGAATATCTTGAAGATGGGCTTTGAAGACTTGCACAAATTCTCACGGTCCCACTTCCTTCCAAAGCAAAGGCAACTCCATTTATTTTACTGAATAGGTCAAGTGTAAGAATGAGAGTGGGAAAGCAAGTGTAATATCCATCACCCATTGTTGTGTCATCTTCGGTTGCCAAACTTAATTTTACAGGGAGAGATGAACTAACTTTTCTGTTGTCTCCACCCAAATAATATTCATTTCAAGGGTTCTGACCACTTTTAATCTGCCGACATTTCTTAAGAAAAGATTCTTGCTTGCATCTCTTGTGGACCCGTGTCAACTGTGATCACTAATCCATCCCATGTCTCCCCATGTCACTGTCAATTTAGTCAACTTTTCTCTCCAAGTCCCAACACATTATAATGAAGCCTCAAACAAATTCAGATGGAATTTTGAGACAACACAACTCATTTAATAGTTTTAATACAACAATAACCCTTTGCCCTTGCCTCATATATAAAACGGAACCTAATCAATCTTAAAAGTGTTGAAATTGTTGAAATCTTTGAAAATAAGTGGCAGCAATATTTCTACTATCGTCTATCGATCATTTTACCTTTCAACCCACAACAAAACAACCAACAAAATGTCGTTTAGTAGATTGAACATTTCAGCAATTTTTTTTCCTTTTAGAGAATTTAAACATTTTTTTAGCTTTTCGATTTATTTCACCCAAAAGTTGAAGACAAGAGGAAGAATTGGAGCTATTGCTTTTCCAGAGATTAATTGATGTAGGATAATTTGACAGAGGAAAGGTTTGCATTATTAGATTGCATTCCTGGTTAAATTTCTTAAGGATTCCCCCGTGGTGTCAGACCATTAGTTATATTAAGTAAAGGTCCTTTAAGGCTCTGTTATGTTGTCTTCTTGTCTAGCTCACAGCTCAGAGCTAAAGTTCCATTAATTTATCCTACGCGTATTTGAGGATTATTTGTAAAAAGCTTGCAATTTATACAAACTCTTTTCAACGCATGGGATTGTAGAAAATTTATTGTCATTTACTTCCAACTTTGGCCAAGTCTCAAATTCCCTAAAATATGAAGATGGTAAAGTGCCCAAAATAAAAGTCAATCTGGTCTGAAGAAGATGAGACAGAAAGGAACGGGTTGTTGGCTGGACTCACATGGAGTTTGGAATTTGGAAATTTAATGAGAAATTCCACTTTATAGTTCATTTTATACTTGTTTTATGGATTTGAAATAAAGGGCTGGAATAAAATAAAAATCCACGAATGCCGGAGGTAAAGATGGGCACACACCTGATTTCAAACGTTATATAAGATTATAAATGCATGGAAAAAACATAGCAGGGAGTCCCAAATCAAACTTTATCAACTCCTGCTGCGTATGACTTTGAACTCCAAACGCACTTTCAAACTATATACGTAAATAGCAGAGTAATTATTACCATTTTATTTTAAATTCCCAGTTAATATTTAGTAAAGATTTAAGCCAAATTGGATAGGTATCATGCAGAGACGTTTTGATGATGCAATTATTGCTTCCCGAAATTTGTTAAAAATAGATCACCTTGTTATAATTAGCAATTAAGGCGTTGACAGACTTTATAACTGATCATAAGTTACATTCTTAGACTATTAGACTCTTTGTCATTCTTGTCTCATTTGATACAGTTTTTTCAGAGCCATCGTCGTTTGTCTGTAAAATCTTGTTTTATGTGGAAGGATGAAATAAATAAAATTGAGAGTAGAGCAGGATATGAAACGAATTTATGTTTGTTGCGTGATCTTCCAGCCCACCAATAAGATGTGCTCATAAATAACCCTTCCATTTTGAATATCAAAAAATACTTTAATCCCACCTGCCCTTCTCTCCCTCAGACATTTCACTCCAAAAATAAAAGTCAATTCATATTATACCAATCCAATGATAATTTCAGACTAAAATGCACATTTAAAACAAACTATGATTGTCTATGATTGGAATTTTCAGCCGGAGAAAATCCATTAAACTTTTTTTTACCTTGATAAAAGAAAGAGTTTGTAAAAAAAAATAAAGTACAGCCACGTCATTCAATCAATCCAATCGATTGGATAAAGCTAAAGCTGGATTAGAAGAAGATTGGAGTAACGTCAGCTCGCATCAAGTTCGTTAGTCAATTTTTTCCACAATATTTAATAATTAGGGATGAAAGGGTTCTAAATTAGTTCATTTGACAAGTGATTAGCTCGGGACAAAAAAGAAAGCCTTCCAATGCGACACAATGAATCTAAACAACAGAGATAATCTCAATTACACAGAAGCCTCTTTCTTTTGTTTTAAATTTTACACAATAAAATCCATATTGCATCTTCACAAAAAGGCAAAAGCCAAGCCAAAAAATACACAATCAAAAAAGAGGACGCACGTTAAGTTACACGATTCTTTGTCTTCTGTAGGCTGTAATTAATGTAGATTTTTATTGTAATTATAAAATATAGAAAACGGGTAAAAACTACAAAATAATGATAATTTAGCTGTAATTATGTCTCAAAAGAACAACAGTTGAGTGAAATAAACAATTTAAAAAATGATTTTAGCATGCAAACACATTTTGTTGTTCTCACGAATATTATTCTCCTCATGTTCCAAAACATTGGCAGAGGCTGACCAATTAAAATAATGAGTTTTCATATTTTTTGCTATTTTGCATCTCCACCATTTTTATAGGTACAGCAGCGTTCTTTCTTTCTACTCGTCAGTTTTGAAGACAAGAACATGACATGAAATGGGAAATGGAGGAAAGGATAAAATTATTTATGATGGGATAAGAAGAGGATTGGATTTAAGATTCAAAACCTGATTGTGTAGATTGACTTGGTGTCAGTCACTCAATTTAATTTCCGTTCTCGTCCAACAAGCTTTTCTCCCCGATTAATTTCATCCACCGCTCCTCCTTTTGTTTCCTTATAATTGGATCAATAACTAATAAAGCAAACCTCCACTTGAATGGGAAGCCAGCAAACAATGTGTGTGAGAGACGTGCTCATTAAACAGCAAGTAATTGTGGCTTTTCCGTTAATTAAAATTTTAAATTAAAAATTTTCATGCACTATATATATTTTTGTAAGAAGTCGGATTTGAAAGATGAAGTATATTTTATTATTATGGATGCAGATTGTATCACGTAGAGTCGTAAAAACTTTTAATTTGCCCAAGAAATGATTATTGATCCCGTAAGCAAAACAAATAAACAAATGGAAGGAGAAACATAAAAATGCTTCCATTAAGAAGAATCAAGATAATAAAATAAACCACTCTGCTCTAACTACCCGCATAACAATTACAATTCTAGTTAACTTTCTCATGTACTCATTTGACCAATTTGAAACATATACATCATGTCTTATGATGGAAAATAACAGGAATAATAAAGCCACAGCATGATTTTCCCGTAGGGAATTAACCCTCACAAATTATAAGTACTTGAAACACTATCGTTTACACTAATTTATTGTATAAAAAGCTACATAAAACATAAAAGTCAATCGAGTTTCCAATCGCATATACATTTGTCAAATAATTCATCTGCCTTCATACAGATTGTGGAGAAAGCAGTTGGTGTAAGTCATGTATCCAATTTGGGCTGTAAAGTAAAGTTGGCAAACTTTCATTTTCTTGTTCCGTGCCAGGCCACAATATTGTATAGCAAGCCAAGCCATTTATTGATCCTCCTTTCCCCCTAAATTTCAACCTCAGATTACCAAATGCACCTCCGTCGTTCTGACTAGAAAAATTATTTTATGGCTGTATAAACTTTTACTTAAGACTAAAACGATGAAATGTATATATAAAAAAAATAGGAATGCAATGGCAAATGTGGCGTGGTATTTAATGTTACGTAACAAATTCCGCATTGAAACAAAGGCTTTTGTTGGTGTCTGTTTTTTAGCCGGCCCTAATGATAAGTTTCCCGTTGTCTCTGGACAGTCTGCTGAGGAAGGGATGGGCCATTTCCAGTCCTTCTCCCCTCGGCCTCCAATAAGGAAAAGCCGGATGTAACTGTTCCCTCAAGACGGAGAAATTTATCACAAACTTTATTTATAACCCATTACTACGTGAGTTGCAATAGCAAACAATAAAATTAAGGCTGACTTGACTTATGACATTGATTTCAACTGGGATGATTCAAAGCTGAGATTATTGGCGACATTAATAATCCTGTTCCTGTCAATGTTGATCGGTTTATGCCATTACGTATCATGAAAGTTATTTATTAACTTGGGCTTATCTTGGAGGAAAATAAATCTAAACTTTGTCTTCATCTCCACACCCAGCCAACCACGAAGAAGAAGGAGAAGAAAGGCCGAAGTTTGTAAAAGTCAAGGTAAAGCGCATGTTCTATTTCAGTGACAAAAAATCTTCTTCTTCATCTTTGAGTGTGATAAATGCAGTACAATTATTCAAGAGAATAAAGCCATTGTTCTAAACTAAAGGTGTGCATGAATTATTTGACATTTCATATAAATTCACTTTGGAACAAAATATATTTGTTATCCGATTGACATTAAGAAATTTAACGATGTTCTTCTATATTATTGATACTTATGCTCGCAAATAAATAAATAATAGATTGATGATTGTGCAATAAGTCGGACATTTAAAAATATTTTTGAATCATATCTTGAGCTAAAAATTGTATCCAGAAGAAGAATAAGAAGATGAAAGAAGAGTCAGAAATTCATGACTCTTTTTTCGATTTGGTCACAGCGGGACATCATTGCGTTGCATTATTGCATCGCATCCTTCGTTGGTGATTATGTGCATCCAGCCTTAAGCCCCTATAACTCCATAACTCTTCATATTTATCTTTTTTGTTATGTTTATGTTTATATCCTTTTAATACTGAGTTGGATAGATTCATAAATTTCACCCGTAAATAGCTCACGCTTCACATTCAGGCGATTCATAAATATATATATATATATATACATGAAAAGAACGAGTCTTTTCCGGAGGATCGGGCTTATGAAAATGTCCAATTGAAAAGTGTCAAAGGCAGTTGAATAAATATAAATATACACAACACAACATAGGTATCGAAAAAAAACTATAAAAGAGTTGGATTGCATCGTGCTTTGGTCATTTATCGAGGATAAAAATGAATTGCCATAAAGTTTTAATTCCTCGAGCCATGAAAATTGTGACGTGTATATTAGATTTAGGATTTAGAGTTAAAATATAAAAGTCAAAATAAAATGTCACATTTAGCGTGGAGTAAGGGTCCCTTCAATTGAGGTACAAGAAAAGGGACAATTTCTATTCATCTATGAGATCCTTATTGAATGGCTTCCTATATTGACTGCTCTATTATTATTTGCAATTGCAATGCTCCGTTAAATTTTTACTACCAAAAATCCAGAGATAAAATATTTATTTACTTGAGATTAGTAGAATATGTAATTAATAGCCTCGTGATGTTTATATTTTTCCAAAGTTTCTAGCATTGCCTTTATTTTTAGGGTGAGTTTAGCTTTTGTTTGATTTTGACACGTAATTTTTCTACTTCCTCGGCCAACAATGAGTTTAAAGCTTTGTCTTGACTTTTCCACAAAATATATGACTTTCTCCCCATTCTCCCATTTCCTCCTTTTTCTAAAGAACTAATAAATAAACAGCCAATTGTATAGAAGAATCAAATATCACCTTTAGCTTAGTCATTCACCACACTGCCTACTCCCATCCACTTTTCACACAAAAAAAATAAACCCTTACTTTGTCTATTATTTGATACAAGTTTAAGCTAAGCATTTAAGTAATAACTCTATTTCCTTCTTCCAGCAGTTTTTGCTCCAAAATATTCCAACAATCAACACGCTACTTGTAAATAGAATGGTATTGGTTTAGGCTCAATTGTATTGTTGACTGGAATTGAAAGAGGACTGAATGCTTGTGTTGTGTTTGCATCCACTTCAGTTAAGCACAAATGTAAATAAAAGTCAAATTGAGACACATAATTTATGTGACATAAATCACATATACTTAGCCAAAAGTCTATAGAAAATAGAAAGATACAAAAATACTTTCCGGATATTTTATCGGTTTTATAAAATATTTTTTGAGGTTTTTAGGGCTTCCTTTCGTTCGATTCATTAATGGACGTTGTGAATCATGTCACAGAAATTATGGACAATTTAGCTGCTGAGGAAGCAAAAGAAAGACCACCCATCAGCCTTAAATTATTATAAGGACAAGTTTTCCCAAAAAATCCCCTCATATTTATATATGTACATTTCATGTCCTAAAAATAAACCAATAATCTTAATCTTGGAGTGGAATAAATAAAATAAATAATCTCCACAAAAAAGCCAGAAATAAATGTCTTTTACTCTTTCCAACAAAACTGGGCTTTTTTATGTATACAAAATATGGGTAATATGTACACACCACATTGCATGCATTATGTAAAATCATACCTGCTGTGTCCTGCTTGTGCTCATCTGTTGACCTTCTGACCTCCCGCTGGGGCTACTGTACGTCTACTTCTCCTTCCCTCTTGGAAACTGGAAGTTCATGGCATTTAACTGACACTGAATTCAGCGTACATTAAATTCTTTATCATTTATTAAATTCATCCCGAGAGGAGACCAACTGTGAAGATATGTGGACTGAATTGATCCACCGGTGGGTGGTACAACTATGTGGTGATGACCCTTGACCTCCCCTCCACTTCCAACTTATTCTCTCCTTCTGTGTGGCGACCTTTGATGAATTAAATGAATGGGAAATATGAATGGAGCTAATTTCATGGGCAGAGACTCTGTCAATTGACCCAACAATATAATTTTAAGGTTAAGGTATAAGATGGGAGGGAAGAGGTGGTCATTTTTGTGGCTGCCAACTGTGTTTGTTTATTCTTCCTCAAAAGAGAAAGTCTTTGCAATATGCATCTATGCAACAATGAGAATAAATGACTTGATGACTTTGCACCCCAAAAGTAGCAAAGTGTGAGGGATCTTTCCGAACCGTTGCTTTTAAGTGAGAAAGAGAGGAAATGGGTAATTTTAGTTTGAAGGCTGGTTAATTCCACAAAGAGAAATGAAGAGGACAAACTTCCTTTCACTCCATCAAAAAACACTCCCTTTGTTCAACCCCACAAATAATGAACTGGACCTGCAACAACAACAAATAATCAATCTGACCATAACCATGCACAATTTCATTAGCTTATTTTTTCTAAAAAAAAAATAGTCTCAACTTTATCTGATACAAAGTTTCAAGTTTGAGATATTTGCAAGCGATGGTAAATATAAATAAATGGATTTGAGTTGTTGGACACGAGGATTAGTCATAAATCCGTTGAAGAAGAACAAAAGGGAGCTGTTAAGGACAGGCGACACTTTAATGGTGATTCTCTGTTGATGATGTAATAAAATTGCGGAAGTCAGAGTTGGGTTGGAAGTGGGTTTGGTTTGATCCTTTGTGTACATGCTCAATCCGAATCGCGGATGGATTGCCGGAGGATGGGAGAAAATTAATATTCTTGTAGTTATTGTGGAATAGTGTCCTTTATTTCAAAGTTAAGTGATTCTCGTATCGCTTCGTTGCATTTGCCTCGTTAACTTTTGGCCTTATGTGATCAACCAAGTTGCAAAATGTTTGTTTGCAAAGTTTCTTTTAAAACGTTCTCATCGTTTGATATTCATTCACAAGACCTCCAGATCCCATGAGTCACACAAATCTGTCAATTTAACATCCTAATAAAAACGGATGATCCATAATCCTAAATAAACTGTATACAAAGCAGTCTCATGTGTACGAGCAATTAAGGGCTAAAATCATTCATAAGCTAACGCGATAAAATCGAACATTTTACTTGGGCAAATGAAATAATAAAATGCAAATGGGAGACAACCCTCGGGAGAGAAAATATAAGTTGGGGTTGGGGATCTAAATAAATCCCAGCAAGTGACAAAAGCTAATGCAAAATAATTAAATAAACAGGACTGAGCACACGTTTTTAGGGTTGTTTTATTAGATTTTGTTTCATCTTTTGGCTTTCATGCGGTTGGTCTTGGTTTGCTGTAATTCTGTTTATAAAATCATTATGAGATTACATGCGCCGCTTAGTTCTTATTTACTCTGGGATATTTTATATGCAATAAGCACAAGTCCCCCAACTTTCACGAGATACAATCATATTAGTGAAATAGTTTATGATACGATTCCGGTTGAATATTGAACATTTCCTTCCCCAGTTTTAATCAAGACAATTTAGAGGAAAAGTTAACTTTCATTATGTATGTTTTAAGCGTAATTTAATTTAAAATCTTGGAAATCTCATAAACAAACGGTAGCTTTCACTTTAAAGTACTTTCTATTCCATCATTTATAATCATTATAGAAAGACAGTTGTTGGAAACCTTTTCATTTCAATCTATAGGATTTGTCAAAGAGTAGTATTAAATTAATTTAAAAAGGATTTGCAAATTGTCCATTTGTCATTCAGTTTATAATAAACAAAGTTGTTGTCAGTAAAATTGAGCTTGGACAGATTTGTTTTTTTTTCATATAAATTCTCCAACTTTTCCTTTGGCGTAAGCTGATTAAAAAGTGTTAATTTGAAATTAATTTGAAAATCTGCAGCAGTCTGCGTATTATACGCATAAATAATGGAAGTTGGGTACAATTAAAAATGCGAGAGTTGATGGGAAATGAAAGTCTCCAACTGAGCACGGCATGAAGCATTACTGGAAGCAGAACAGGTGAGACATTTTTACGACAACTGGCATTACATATTATTATGTAACCCAGATCCCAACTGCATCTAAATACTATTACGGATAATTATTACAATGGTCTAGCTGTACACAATAAATTGTAACAGAACGGCTAAAAACAATGGGATGGCATCTGTTAGCGGAATTTGTTTATTTTGAATCCTTTTTATTTTATTCTCCTTTATTCTTGTTGCCAGATTTTGGTTTTCGTTTCTCTTTTGGCTTGGCTTTGACTTTCTTCTTTTTATAGAGCCCTCGTTGTACCTTATTTTAGAAGAAAGTAGTAAAAATGCTATTTTTAGCCATATCAAATAAATGCACACCATGTACTTTCTCCACCACCTCTGTATTTTTCTGCAACTGTAATATCTCCGCATGTGCTGAATTCTCTCCAGCCTCTCTTGTGCTTTCTCCTCTTCCCAAGGAATCAATTCTTCCACTCTCTCATCAATCTGCACAAAATAATACATCAACTATTTAATCAAAACTTGAGGGACTTTAAATGCAAACCAATTTTCTAAGCCTTTCAATCTTTTCCTCTTGCTCCTTAATAGTTTTCTTTTTCCTTTCAATTGCTTTCTCCATTTTCTGCACATCTTTAGCAAACTTGATTTTCCAAGTCTCCAACGTCCTGTCCGTCTGAATGGATTTTAGCTTGGTCCATGCAGCCAAGCTTTCATAAGCTGTGCAATCTCTATCAATGTTTTCCTCCGTCTTCTTCAACTCATTTCTCCTCTCTCTTACTTTCCCTTTGTGAAGGACTTCTTTTGCATAGTCGTTGCGAGCTGTCAGCCACAGAGCTGCAAATTTCACATCTTCCTCCCCTTTCCCTTTAGCCAGCTCAACTTTGTCTGCAGAGAGGAAAGATGTGACAGATTTCAAAAACATGTTTTGTAACTAAAAATACACGATTATTGTTTCCCTTACCCTTCAATTCGTTTATGAGACAGATTTGCTCTCGATTTCGTGCTAGACAACTTGTCTCCAAATCTGTCAAAGAAGTTTCCAACTTTTCCAATTGCTCCCTCTTCCTCTTCACAGCTTTCTCCAAGATGCTGGACTCGTTTTGTGCGTATTCCTCTTCCTCCATGATTTCTGCCAGTTGGGAAAAAGTGTTGGATGTGGATAATTCCGACTTTATGATGGATATTGCCTTCATAAGAAATTCAAGGGATTTTTGGATCTTCACGAATAGATTTTCCTCGGAATCAACACTTTTTTGTGTGGGCACTATCTTTGAGGAAATTATGCTGGAGTGGAGCTCAAGTTGATGTTGTAAATTGCCCAAAACTTCTTGTACTGCTAGAGATTCAAACTGATCCATTTTGTTTTGTTTTTAAACTAAATATTTCCAAATAAAGCGTTTTTTGTGGAAATGAGGCATCATATAAGTTTGGTCAATACTTTTGGTCAATTTCTGAAAAGACGGATGAGACGAGGGTAGCGCATGAGACGGGACAGCTTCCAATCGCCATCTCCATTTGTGGTGAAGTGGTCACAGAGTGAGAGGGAGATTTGTAGCGCTCTCTTCCACAGCCCTCCGCACTTTTCACACGCGGAAAATTCAGATCCAATCCGTTTCTACAACGTGAGTTCTTTTAGTGCACGTCTTTAGGAATTTCGGTAAGTTCCCAAAAAGTATAGTTCAAAAATACTATATATATATTTCTCGAAAACCTATGTTAATCAAGTAATTTCCCTGTGGTTTCTTTTTGCAGTAAAAATGGCAGATACGGCAAAGAAAGCAGCGCCGAAAAAAGTGGCTGCAGGTGCGCCCGCGGCAAAGAAGGCCGCAGCTCCAGCCAAGAAGCCGGCCACAGAGAAAAAGGTCAAGGTCAAAGTGGCCAAACCAGTTCAACCCCGACCTCATTACAAACCTGGCAGGCTTTACGCCAAAGCCGTATTTACGGGCTACAAAAGAGGGCTCAGGAATCAAAGAGAGAACACCGCACTCCTAAAGGTCGAAGGGACAAAGGACCAGAACGAGGCAGAATTTTACATCGGAAAACGCTGCGTCTATGTTTACAGGGTATGATATAATAGGAATATTTTAACTTTTTTTTTGAATGACCATCAATGATAATAAATTAATTAATTTTTATAGGCCAAGGTAAAGAGGAGCATCCCCGGAAGAAGGGACAAGCCTAAGACATCCACCCGCCTCATCTGGGGAAAGGTCACTCGTACGCACGGATGCTCAGGATCTGTCAGGGCAAAGTTCCGCCGCAACCTCCCAGGACAAGCAATGGGTCATCGTATCAGAATTGTAAGAGGCCTACTACTAATTAGATTTTTTTTTAAATTAAAGTCCTGAACTAATTTATTTGTTTTTTTTTTAATTTTCAGATGCTCTACCCTAGCAGAGTTTAAGGACGAACGTTAACATTCTAACTTTTTAATAGATCCTTGTTTATAAATCATGGGAGAATAAAGCCTTTTGATGATGAAACGAAAATACAAGCTTTGTTGTGGGTTTGATGTATTTTTATTTTCACATAAAAATTGACAACTTGTAACATAAATAGGAGACTAGGAAAACTAAAATTTTAAGTACTACCTAATTGGCTAGCTATACTTTTAGCAATTGACTTGATATTAGTAGGCATTAGATTTTTTATTTGATCTGCATTTTCAACAGCAGAATTTGGAGAATTTTTATGCATCAAAAAATGTCCCTGTAATACTGCTGGACTAAGTTTAGTATCTATATCAAGCTCTTTTAATTTGTTGATAAAATTTTGAGCTTCGGATTTGTTGCTTTCGGGATAAAAGTTGTAAAACAATGCTTCTATTTGTTCTGATGTGCAATGAGATATTAGAGCTTGGAAATCAACCCGTCCGGGTCTAATTAGTGCAGGATCCAATCTGCAATTGAAAATAAGTTTTATACTAAATCCGATAATGTTTGATAAATATCTACCTGTCTTTATAATTTGTTGTCATAAAAAGTATGCGGCCCTCTGATGATGCAACTCCATCAAGAACATTTAAAAATCCACTAAGCGTCACTCTACTCAGTCCTTGATACGCCGTTTTAACTGCAAACAAAAATAGATTTTAAATTGATTTTTTAAAGTCATATTATTATTATACCTTGATCACTGTCTTCTCTTGATACAAAAGCTGCATCTACGTCTTCAAGTAAAACAATTGTTTGTTGTGGGGCAGAGGATAGTAAATGATTTAGTCTATCGTCCGAAAGACTTCGATCGGATAAATTGAGAACACAGATTCCAAGTTCCAAATGACCAGCCAGAGCAGTTATAAAAGATGACTTTCCACAACCAGGTGGACCATACAACAAATATCCTCGTCTGTAAGGAATGCCTAACATCAAGTTTATCAAGTTTAGTTAATCAATTTCATTTGTATTAAATCATAAAAATAAAATACCTCGATTATGATACCATTGGGAGCTTTTAAGAAATTCTCCAATATCATTGGTGATTCTATGACTTAGGCCAGGAGCTAAAACGACAGATTTCAAGGGTCTTTTATTCTTTGGATGACCAAATTGTCTCCATTCAGAACCCACAGCGATATAAGTAACCGTTTTCCCTTCGAACTGCTTCAAAGCTATGATTCGAGCTGCAATTGACAAACATTAAAACTATCGTACATCTTCCAGAGCTTTTCCATCAAGTCTATACCTTCTTCTAACATGTCATAAAACATTTGTCGATTTCTGCCCAGGGCTGTAAAAGTCACCGTCTCCCACGGCACTCCCATATGAAGGTCAAGGGTGTGTTGTTCTCGGGTGCGTTCAACTCTTATCCAATTTCCTCGATATCTGAAAGCCAAATAGTTTTAAAATTGCTGTTTTGATAATAATAATTTAACTCACGAAAAGAAATGAGTGCCAACGCTGGGAACAAATGCAAACTTTGTGAGGACTTTTCCAGTTTCCTTTTGTTCGTATGAAGTCTCTACAGATAAGTGCTGAGTTCCCTTCGCCCCTTTTGTCGTCAGCCAATTAAGGACCCAGGAGTAGCTTTTGTCCCTGCAGGGTATCTCAAGGGTCACCATGTAATGTCGACGGAAATAAATCATCCCAAACTATATAAACATGACAAAAAATATGAAAATATGCGTTTTCGTTTGGATATTTTGCATGAACTAACCTGAGAACATTTCCTGAGTACTGCGGCCCCCATTCCAACCCCAAAAAGACCAAAGCCAGCCCCAAAATAGGGGTTTTCAGACAAACCTGACACCAACTCTGTAAGCCCCATTTTTAAAAGTTACTTGACTAGATTTTATTTAAAAATCAATTATTTGGGGCGACAAATAATCTAATGATGGCAAATCTTTTATTGCTTCACATTCCTGCGACTTTGGAACCTTTTTGCTAAAATGAAAAATGATGTAAACTTTTACATGTGCCCGAAATGAAAATCATGAAACTTTGCAAGCCGCCTAAAAACGCATGAGATTTGGTACACACATTGGTATAATCAGCCATAGATGATTTTATTGAAGAAAATAATAACATTAAGTATTAATAATAATAGTAATAATTAACTAAACATCTAAAACAGGAAAGGAAGACAAAAACGATCAATGATAAGAAATGCTATAATACAGCTACGTCATTAGCGAAAAATATAATGAAATTGAAAAAGTTTAGAATACTTTGAACTGAAAATGTCACATTATATTTTTTTAATTTCTAAAGAACTCTGGATTACTCTTTCTGAGTTCTTCTTTCTTTTCTGCATTTCTCTTGTCCAAAAGTTCTTCGACATCTGCAGCCTTTGTAGTTGTTAATGAACCAATCTGAATTTCGCTAGTTTCGGATACTGCAATGACGTCTTGCTCTTTGTTACTGGGTTCAGTTCGATTTTCAGTGGGAGCAGTGGCAGTTGCGGGTCGTTCCTGTTTTAAAAAACAAAGTATTATTTAAAATTGAAATAAAAGTTAACTGAAATGTTACCTTTCTTTCCCTCTCAATAGATTCTCTTAGGTCACGAGAATCACGTCGTTTTTTGTCCTTTTTGTCTGCAGACCGTGATCTAGACCTGGACAATAAACTTTTAGATACGCTTCTTCGTGATCGTGATCGGGACCTAGATCGTGAATAGCTACGACTGAAGCGATTTCGGAATTTGCTATCTTTGGGGCCATTAGGCTTATAGTGATTCCTTGGAGGAATGTAAGGTCTTCTAGTAGGACGATTAAATCCTCTAAAAAATCTCACGCTGCCTCGGCCTCTATCAGAACGGTAATCCCTATTATCTCTGTTGTCCCTGTTATCTCTGCTGCTTCCTCTTCTTCCATTTCGGAAATCTCTCCCATCCCTTCCATCTCTGTCTCCGTATCGCGAAGGTCGATTGTATCGCCCACGACTTCGACTACGGCTTCTTGATCTTGATTTGCTTTTAGAATCTGAAGAAGAGGAGGAACTTGGGCTTCGGGAATCTGAGCGACCTCCTCCTCTTTTGATGGGACCTCTCTTACCCGGAGGAGTAATGGATCTTCTTCCTCTGTAATTTTTTACTTGGTGATCTTTATCCTTGTCAAACTTTTGAAGCTCAAAGGGATTTTTAATTGGAGCTTTGACATATTTATCTTCTGATCCAGGTGGTGGGGCAGATCCAAGGGGTCTCCATTTTGATCCTCCTCCTCCTTCTCCACTTGCTTGGCTAGGATTTCCTGTCGCTGGAGCACCAGGCTTCTTTATTTCGAATTTTATAGGCTTAATTTCTTCAGGAGCTCGAACGGGTGCAGGCGGCTCATTTACAACTGTTCTTACACTAGAAAAATACAAAAATAAATTATTTTTGTTGATTAGTTAAACAAATAATTCAGTTTAGTATGCTTACATCGTTTTTGTTGCTGAATGAATAAAGTTTCCATACTCGTCCGTGCGCAATTGAATTTTCCCTAATTTTGTATCACTCCACGCACCAATATCAGAAGTTCTGTTATTAAGTGACAAGAAAAACAATTATACATATTCGTCAAAAATATTAAAAAATAAATGCTTATTACTCGTGCTTCATTGAATCAGCATTAGATTTCACTTACACTTTTCGGCTAGTATCATAAGGATCTCTGCTGTAGCCTCCACTTGTATTTGTTCGCTCAACGGTAATTTTTACATTTTCCGGTGCGATAGAATGATGACTAATTTTTTCTTGTTCGACTTTGGAATAATAAGCACTAAGCTTTGCTTCCAATTCTCCAAGATCAGTAATACCTAGTCCATCTGCAAAAGTTGCTTTTTGTTTTGATTTCTTTCTGTCTTTTTCTCCAGACGAGTCTTCAGAGTCCGAATCAGAGGAAGATGAGCTGCCTCGCTTTTTCTTTTTTCGTTTGTCCTTCTTTTTTGATTTCTTCTTATCCTTTGACTTTTTCCCAGAGTCAGAATCGTCTGAATTATTAAAGTTATAATAATAATATTATTACGGTTGGAAAACAATTATTTTAAACTAATGTTTCAACCTTTCTTTGAAATTCCAAGTTGTTGACCCCATTCCGCAAATGAAGAATCACCAAATCCAGACAAACCCAATCGTGACGCTCCTTGACCAACCTGACCTTGTGGATCTGCTAATCGCTTAGAAAATGGACTAAGAGATAGTGCACGATTCTTTGATTCTTCACCACGTGCTTTCTTGGCTTTCTTACTTTTCTTCTTCTTACGTTTACTTTTTTTCTTTCGTTTTCCTCCTTCGTCAGATGATGAAGAATCCGAGTCAGAGTCGCTTGAAGATGTTGAAGAGGAATCATCATCTTCTGAAGAAGACTTTTTCCCTTTTTTGCGCTTAGATTTTTTGTCCTTGCCAATTTTACCGACGTCAAACCTCATTCCCAATTCGGTTTGCAATATGGCTCTCAATTTATCTTTTAGTTCTGCCGCCTTTAAAACTGCTGGTCCATGTAGTTTAGTTATATCCACTTTATTTGCTTGTTCATAAAGTGATAGCAGGGCGTCTTTTGCTTCTTTCTGGTCTGGTTTAACTACAAGACATTTAGTGTAAGAGGCCACAGCATCTTCAACTTTTCCACCGCCTTCCTGCCTAATCATATCAAATATTATTGTAGTATTAACATGATAACAAGATATGATGATCTGTACTTACTGTTTTCCAAGTGCAAAAATAGTTTCAGACAAATATTTCCGTGCATTATAATGTTGAGAGTTGAACTTTAATGCTGACTCAAAATCCTCAATTGCCTTTTCAAATATTCCGTTATTAGCATGTCTGAAATCAAGATATAAAATAATTCAAAAATTAGTACATTTCACAAAATCATAAATCTAGAAGACAAAATAGAACCATTATTGGGTAGAAACATTGACTTTTCAATTCTCTTTAAACGCCTCTGCCTGCATCACCTTTGATGGACGTGCCATTGTAACTCAATTCATTTCTCTTTCTTTCTCACACATTTGATTCAAATGTTTTGAGTTCATTCAATATCTTTAAGAGCAATATATTAACACAGTCAGTAAAATATTGCATTTACAGAAGAAAGCAAGTTTTTTTTCAGACATTGCAATTTGTAATATTGTACTCACAATGCACCACGTGCGACGAGGCCTTCAACATTTTCAGCATCAATCGTCAATGCTTTATTCAGACATTGGAAAGCTTCGGTAAATTTTCCTAGCTTAAAAAATTTGATTCCATCAGCCACATTTCCGTGAGCCCATTTTCCATTCTGAATTTTTCTCAAATAGGCTGCTCCTTCATGAACTGGAAACTCGTTTCTGTTCATGGAAAAAAATATTCATAAATTATTAATAGAAGCAAAAATATTAATATTTTAAAAAATGCTTGCCTTAATCCAATCATCAGACTATTTTTGTTGCTTAATATTCCCATTGTTGATGCAAGATGATCAATATTATTAGGATTTTGAAATCCATTGCTCCCTTTCAAAAACTCGATATATGTTTTCCTCCGTTTACTCTCAGCATCAGCTTTGGCCATTCTAAAAAAAAATCACAAAATATTAATGGAGCATTAAAATAATTTTATTACAGTGACACTTACGTAAACTGACGTGGTAATTCATATCTGCTTATAAGTCCAAGATGAAAAGAATGTTGCATTTCCGCTGACAATGTAACTCCTTTCATTCCACAAACAACTTTCTCCGAATCTGCTGAAACTTCCAATGCCTCCACTCTAACATAGTCTCCTGTTTGATAATCTGTGGTTTTATCTGAAAGAGGAACCATATGACTGGCTGGACAAAATGATTTAATTCCAAGATCTTCCAAAACAACATGTTTTCCTCCATCCGTTGAGATCAATTTTAGATAAAGGCCAGAATTATTTCTTGATGAAACTGATGCAATTAAGATATCTCCAGTTTGAAGGGTCTGAAAAAAAGAACAATGATAGAAGCAGAGTCAAAGTAATTGAAAAATTATATTTGTTACTTGGAAAAAATAACGTCGAATTTCAGCCGGGTCAACTCTCAAAAAATGGTCAAGGGATGGAACTACACCATAATGATCTATGACAAAAATAAATACATAAAAAATACATGATGTATCTTTACATAGTTTACATAATTCATATCGTATCATCAATTTTACCTTCAACACTGTGTTGAACTCCCTTTACTTCAGCTAGTGGCATTTCATCAGGAGTTAACGGCTTGAAAAGCATATCTTTCTTTTTGTCGACAAAGTCATTTAATTTACGCCGATATCGTTCCAATCTAATTAAATTGCAATAAAATTCATAGAAATTCAAAAGCCACATTCAAATTCATCGATTACCGACAATTATTCATTATTAAAGCTTAAAAAATTGCTTACTGCGACTCGATTGGAGGTTGATAAGGATTATTTCCTATTCCTGAATTGTTGGTATTCGTCCATGGTCGTTCCTCTGACGAACTTGGATTCATGAGTCTGTTGCTGCGTTGTCGCGGGTCCCCTGGGGAAATGTCCAGCGACGAATATCTGGAAAGTCCATCTCTATTCTTCAAAATTCCCCTGGGCGCAGGTGGGGCTGCCCCATTCATGTCCGACATTATTGTCTGCAACCAACGATTAAATTGTATTATTATTAATGAACAATTGCTTTTTAACAACAAAGTTTTACACTATTAATACGAATAGTCTTATTACCTTTGGACAGTCCCCTCTAATAAGAACTATTGTTTAGTACAAATTAATTAAAATTCCATCCATTCACAATTTCACACGCAAATCGGCTATTTTAAAAATTAAACTACCCGCTCCTTCCCTAATATTGGCTAATTACCCCAATATAGCCCCGCACGACCTTGCGTAGTCTGCAAATTGACGTGACGCTTAATTAAATGGCATTATCTTCCAAAACTAATTATCAAATTGGTTGAAAGCCCTGAAACAAATATTTGAAATCCCCTCAAGATAATGCATTCATTAAAAAATGACAGGATGAAGCCTATGGTTCTCTGAAGCTAGTTTTCATATGGCCGAGGTCTAATTCTTTGTAAAGTCTATTTCAAAGGACTATAAAGCCTTTTATTTTTAGACTTTTTTAAGGGATTTGAAGGGATTTTGGGTGAAAGGGTCGTGATTTGTGTTAGGACCCTGACAGTTGTCACTTTGTTCACATATGAACTTGAGTTGAACTGAAGCGTTGTCCGTTGAGATTTGTTCATTGGGTGGCAGGGGAAGAAGTAAAGACGGTTACTTTGGATTGCATAGCCCACTAAGCCACAAAGATAAGGGACTAGGCAAAAAATACCTGCAACGGACAGGTTTGGACAGGACCTCCAAGGGACACCATCTCTCTCCTCTCTCTTTATAATTACTTAAAGTAGCTAATTAACGGTTAATAGTTGGTAGGGACGTAAATTAGAAGATAATCATAGCAAGCATTTTAGGCGGCAGGTATTTGGTTGGATAAGAAGTGGAGGGACTTTAACATTTAAGAGGCAAGTAAGTTTCCGAGAATTTGTAATTTGTTAATTATGCAAATAGTTGCTTAGTTGGCGGAATGCAAATAAGCTCAAATGTAAAGTTGCTAGCATTCTATGTAAATCCTTGGTTTTCATTTCAGACCGATAAGACAAGACGAAAGAAACTCAAGATTTTCAATTTAAATCCCCCTAAACAAATTGATTGTTCGCAAATTTCCCAAATTTAAACTGGTTTAAAGTTCTTACTTTATGTTTGCTGGTATCAACATGAATCGTCTGCTGGGCGGATCCAAGGCTGGGGTCAGTGGGGCCGCCAATAAAAATGGGAAGCGGAAGGCTGAAGTTTCACCTCGGAAAATGGAGCCTGGACTCAAGAAGCGATCCGCCCTTGGGGATTTGACCAATGTGAGTTGGACTTTTTTTCTCGTGTCGATGTATTGTCTAATTACTTTATTTTCAGGCTGTGAAAAAGAAAGGAACGTTGGGAGGGGCTGGCAAGGATA
Organism: Proisotoma minuta; assembly: GCA_034698145.1. Taxonomy (NCBI): domain Eukaryota; kingdom Metazoa; phylum Arthropoda; class Collembola; order Entomobryomorpha; family Isotomidae; genus Proisotoma; species Proisotoma minuta. The sequence continues at coordinate 25,993 of JAQIXN010000533.1, forward strand.
AGATTGAAAAGATTGAAAAGGTTTTGGTGAAAGAAGTGAAAATTGATGCACCCAAAATTTTGACACGAGCTCGTTCCAAGCCCCACCTTCCTCTGGAGCCCCCAGCCGCTGTTGGAGTGACAAAGAAACGGGAAGCAAAGCAAAGCACTACCACAGAAAAAGAGTTGGCAACCCTTAGAGAAAAGTTGGCAGAGAAAGCGACCATCAACAGTTCAAAGTTGCCAGTGCGTCAGACAAGGTCCAGCCGAACTAGAGCCAGTGAAAAAAATGCAACCGAAAAAGAAAATGCCATTGAAGTTGAAGTGACAAAACGAGTTACACGAAGTTCGCATACAAAACTTGCAAGCATCGCAAATTCTCAGGATTACTCTACAACCGAAGATGAAGATTCTTCATTGTACAAAACTGCAGTGAGTACACCCGAATCAGAGTGAGTTTTCATAAAACTAAATAAAACAATCCTGTAATTTTTGATTGAGTTAATTTCTATTTGTTTTCAGAAGCCCTGATGTCGTTGCACAAAACAAAAAGAATCAAGCATTAGCGGACAAACAAAAGTTGCCTGATGGCGTGATTGACTTTGATGCAGAAACTGGAAATGATCCCTTTCAAGTTGGATTGTATGCAGAAGACATATTTGCATACTACAGACGACGAGAAGGCCGATTTGCTATCAACAAATATCTTGATGGGACCGAGTCACAGTCTGAGCTGAATCGTAACATGCGGTCAATTCTTGTTGATTGGATGGTTGAAGTTCAGGTAATTTCTAAAATATTTCTCGTACAAGATCATGGGTTTTAATTATGAATTTTCCCCTGTCTTTACAGGAAAGCTTTGAATTGAATCATGAAACAATGTATTTGGGAGTAAAGTTGGTTGACATTTTCTTGAGCAAAACTATTGTGAAAAGAGAGCAGTTGCAATTGGTTGGAGTCACAGCACTTTACGTTGCTGCTAAATATGATGTAAGAAAATATACTAAAATGTATTTACAGACAATTTACTAATTAACATTAATAATGTGTCTAAAATTTAGGAACGTTGTCCACCTGCAATTGATGATTTTTGTTATATTTGTGATGATGCGTATCCGCCAAAAGAAATAATTAAAATGGAAATGATCATTCTCAAATCTCTAAACTACGATATCGGTTTTCCACTCTCATATCGCTTTCTTCGGCGTTACTCCAGAGTAATAATTTTATTTATATAATAATATAAATCTAAAATATCTAATTATATTTTCGTCACCTTTCATAAATAGTGTGCTCAATTGGATATGGATACTCTCACGCTTGCACGCTACATTTTGGAGATGTCTCTTTTGGAATACGATTTCATTGATGTTAAGGATTCAATGATCGCTGCAAGTTCTTTGCTTCTAGCTCTCGTAATGAAGGGCGTAAAGAACCCTTGGTCGAAAACTTTGGAGTATTATAGTGGCTACTCCAAGGAGGAAATATTTGATTTGACTCATCGTGTCCATGCCTTCCTATCTACAGTTCCGTCCCATCTCAAAACCATACGTTCAAAATATTCTCACAAGTAAGCTGTTATATAAAAGAATATAATAATATCTTTTTGTGATTTCTAATGCTTTTGTATTTTTTTTTCATCCAGAGTGTTTTATGAGGCTGCAAAAGTTCCACTCCCTGCAGAGCTAAAATTGTAAGAAATTTTTGACAAGAACTTAAGAAGACTATACATTTAGACGATTTCGTATTACTGAAAAGAAGTGTCGCTATTTTTTATTTGATAAATGCAATTAAATGTATGGTTATAATACTTGTAATATGATGTAACTTGAGTTAAAGAATATCCTAATAGATCCAACAATCTATTCGCACAATTAAATAGAAAATAAATGCCATGTTTTTGTACTAATTCAAAAATAATTTGAAATACAAGTGTTCAAAGTAGTATGCAAATAATGAATAATGATTTTAAATAATAATTGTTGCATTCCCAAGCTATTTTTAGATCATCAAGTCCCAAGAAAATTATAACTATTTTTATTATAGTATTATTATTTTTATTATGTTATTTTTATTCTAAACTGTCATCAAAAAATAAAAGTTGTATGTTTTTGTAATCAACCGACAAAATTGAATTTATTTATGCAATTCGCAATTTGTTTTTAAACATGAATCATAAATCATGAATCATGATCCAAATCAAATTAACTACTAAAATCAAATAATCCAAATCGACCGAACCGTTTATGATTGGTGGGAGTCGGGAATCCGGATTCGGGATATTGGGTGGAACCGGAAAGACACAAGCTCGCGCAGAAGAGTGATTCCAGTACTGAAAGCAATCCTTTTTCATAATAATATGCCAAACTCGGTTTATATCCATTTCTATTTTCTTGAGGTGCTTTTAATTTATCTCATTCCCTGCAAAAGGGGTTAGGGGCCCTAACTTAGGGAAGAAGATACGTTATACAGTTTAGTAATCGTGCATCACTGAGGTATATTTTAAAATTAGTTTATCTTGGGTACGAAATATTGGCCTAATTTTTCTCCCAGGGTCACTGCGATATTATTTATGTTCTCAATAATTATTAGCTCGCCATACCTGGAGAGCTTATGCTTTTGCCCCGCATTAAATTAGACATTGAATGTCTTATTTTCAAGTGAAGATTTAATTTAAGTGCCACCGTGATACCTTATGCATTATTCCAGTGCCCTTGTCGGAATTTTGACATTTAGAAATCTGTGATTTTAGGTTAATTCAAATGAGAATGGCTACAGGACTTGAAAGGGCCGGAGAAGAAAAGAAAGAAATGAGCTTGTTCACTATCATCACTTGCGTGCTAATTATCTTTTTCATCATTGCTGACTGCGTGCGGAGATTTCAATATGGTAAGATTTGGGTTATTAATATTTCATAAATTTTGTGTACAATGAAACATAAACAAGGTCGTTTTTAGCTCGCCATGTCTGGAGAGCTATTGTTTTTACTCCGGCAGTCCGTCTGTCAACTCAAAGGCCATTTTGCTCCAGGGCAACTTTGCCCTCGGGTCAAGCTTTAACTGGAATACAATTAAAGCTTTGGTTTTAAGTCCATACAAAGTTTGTATGTAATTATAGCTTATGTTTAGCCAAACAACGCATATTGACACTAGTTTAGCATGGTACAATACATTAGAACTTTATCGATTCTAGCTACTTCCAAAGCTTACAACGTTTTATTAAATAAATATATTAAATAATATTTCATAAATTTTAGTGTACAATGATATAAGCAATTGGCAACCAATTTAACAATTATTCTTTCAGGCCCAACCCCTCAAGGTGTTTCGGACGACACACAATGGAAGCTAGCCATGAAGACCGACATTTACGAGCTCAAAGCTATGATGAAAGAGTTAATGAAGTAAGTTGTAAAATAGCTTAGGTGAAAATAATGTCAAGCATATTAAAAGTTTTAGTAATGACTTCTGTTTCGAAAACATTTCTAATAAGACAACAAAACATATATTTATACGCAGTTGTACCAAGTTTGCGTCATTTTCAATCAAACTCTCAAAATAAAAGATATACTAACATGATTCGTTCAAATGCAAGGGTTTAAATGGATTCAAATGCTTTAAAGTCCTACAAAAAAGCAGATAATAACATTAAATAATTAATTTTCCAGAAAATTGATGTGATTGCTTTGTTTTTTTTTTTAGGAAATGTCATCCTCAAGCCCGAATATGAAGAATGCAATTTTAAATAAAACGGTTGTAATAACTCACGTTAAAAAATGTCCAAACAAACCAAATAGATAAATTCAACTGTTTCGAGTGTAAATTCAAGTGTTTTTAAAACTAGAACTAATTAATTAATTTAAAACAAATTTGAAACGAACATTCCTGTAATGAACTCAATTGTCAAAATGATTTTTTCAGCAGTCTGATTTTTTTTCATGATTCAAATGAATTTTATATGAAGCGTGAATGCGTGGAATGGAAGACTTTTTCCATCAAATTATTCTCTTTCCATTTGAATTTTCATAAGTGCAATGGTTTTTACAAAATAATTTGAAATGCAAAAGTGTTCAAAGTAGTATGCAAATAATGAATATAATAATTTTAAGCAATTATATTTTTTCTACGCTTCTAAGCCGTTTTTAAACGGTGAATTAAATTATAACACAACTGGTCAAATAAAAGTTATAAAATTTGTATCTTTCGGACTTTTACAAGTTCTGCAATTTGATTTTTTTCCATGCAAAATTAAACTCATAAAATGTATTTTTTTTTAAAACAGGATTCATTTTATTCTTTTTTCAGTTTCAGACTTCCGTTCGCTCGTAATAATAGAAGAGAGGGGGGACTCTTTATAATAATAATATATTTCTTATCAATAGTCAACAACAAACATAATTTAGTAGTAGTAAAAAGTAAAAGTTTCAACAATCAACAACAACAAATAAAGTTAAAATAATTAATTAAGCAACAACGAATATCATGAAAATACATTTGAGGCTTTGATGAGTCCATATGCATCTCATTTTCATGAGACACAATGGATCTATTTCTCTAGTATTTTATAGGAATTTAAATAAGAAGTTAGGCCGAGTATTAATTACTTAGTTGCTGACCCATTTACCGACTTTGTCTACCAAGGTGTAGGTGCAATCTGGGTATTGGATGGCGCAGTCCTTGTTGCTGTCTCCATCAGTGACGGCGTCCTTGTAAAAGTCCATGCTCCTCATTTGCTTCCTGAAAGGGACAACATTATTTTAATGCATTGAGGTTAAAATTATTATTATTATAAAAATGCTGGTTGGTTGGGTTTGGTTGGAAAGCAATGCAATAAATTTAGGAAAGTTGGTCATGATTGTATTTGGTTAGTTTTGATTGAGGGACTTGTTAACGAGCAAAGGAGATAATTATTATTATTGAGGGACGCGTTTGAAAATATTCCTTCTATGTGCAAATGGTTGGATACCATCCAATGATTTCAAGCAAGTTCAATGAGAATTTTGCTTTTTGGGGTTTGGCAAAAGGAATCTATCTAACCAACTTTTGGCTTGGTTAACTGACCTTGTAGAGAAAATCAAATATATGGGGTAAAATTATTTGGTAAATCGTCATGTACCTGAACCATCCGGTGGCGTAGTTGAAGATCTTGTTACGGCCAGCGGTACGCTCCATTTCACAAGCAATACGTTTGCGGCATCCATCTCCTTGAATCTTCATGACGGCGAAAGTGGTGTCCACGTAATCGATGGAGTTGAGAACTCGGGACATGAGACCACCATCCTTGACAGCATCAAAATAAGGGGAGGTGTTGGATCGTCCCCATCCGTCACCGTGTCCGTCGCTAAGAAGGGGAGACAACAACATGTAGACCAAACCACCAAAGGCAGCCAAAACCAAAAGGTTCAAAACAAGGGCGACAATATCAGCCAAAGCTGGGTAGTCTCCTAATAAAAGACATATAATAAAATCAAAATAATTTGCATCGTCAATAGTCATCATGTTTTTTTTTTAAAAATTACCGTGATGTCCTCCGCTGGATGCCCCCCAACCTTCTCCACCACCTCCACCTCCGTGACCGTGTCCGCCGACATGAACAACTTCTGGATGAGCGTCATGAGTTCCAATTCCAAAGCCACGCTTTGAGGCACCTGAAGTTTTGGAAGTTTTGGCTGCTGCAGAAGCTGCTGCGACGCAGAAGAGTGTGACGAATAATATCTTATTCATGATTTATCTATATGAAAACACAAGAGAGTATTTAGTCTCAATTTTTATCCAATCGTTTAAAAATAATAAAGACTGGAGAGGATTGAATTGATTGCTACTCTTTTTTGGATGACTCTAATGATTTGTGATATGTCCCTTGTTGATTGAAGCTGTGTGTTGACTGAACTTCAACTGGCGTCTGAGGATGTAGTTGACTTTTGACTTTTGAAATTGGCTTTGGATGGTCAAAGAAAGAAAGAAATGTTGGTCTGGTCTGGTCACTTTGTTCATGGGTTGGTCATCCGTGGTCTACTTTTACATTTTCATCAATGCATTGGAAGAAAGCAGGTTTTAACTAGGCTACAAGAAGCTATAGGCTCGTTTTCTTGCTTTGATTAGTTTTGGTCTCGTCTTGCAACTCTTTCTAATATGCTAAATTCATATACAAATCATTGAGGAAATATAAATGTCAATTTTTTTCATAAACACGAAGAAAAAAAATGTAAGGAAAAAAATGAAGGAAACAGGTTCAACTTTTAGTGAAAGTGTCACCCTTGACATTGACTGCCGCTGCAAAGACATGACATGTCAAGAATGTGAAGGCTCACACAACTTTCTACTTTGCAAATCAAGGAAGGAAGAGATACGTATGTAGTAATGGCGATGGCGTCTTATTACTTCCCTACAGAAAATTAATAACTAGAGCAATTTCTCTCACGTATACCGAGTGTGAAGAATTTTATTTGCGAATTAATTTAATACAATTTAAAGGTTTTTTCCACCCATTTTTCATGTCCTTGCTAAAAATTGTTAATAAAAAATTTGCACTTTTTGTAATAATTTTATGAAATGCAGGTCTTAATAAGTGGTTTGTTTTATGGTACTAAATTTTTGGTTGTTCTACTAAGTTTAGCATCTTCTTGCTCACTCATTTATTTTATCTATGAACTTGATCAACTTTTCCCTATCTTTGTTTAACACAAACATGCCAATATTTATACACCACGGCTCTCAATACTGCAAAAAATGAATTAAGATTCTTTAAATGGTGATAACTCATTACGTGGTCTAATAATTTTCCCCTGCAACTCCCAGTCTCTCTTTTTTTATTAGCTTTTTGAGAAATTAAACGAAACCAAAGCCAGTGCTGTATCAAAACTTAATGACTTTGATATCATCATGAAAAAATGAAGAATACCGAGAAGAGGAGGTCATGGGTCGAATACTTTTATCAAAAAATGAAGAACTCGTGGTATTTTGAGACTGTATATGAAATGAAATGAAATCTAATGTTTGTTTGTGTAACAACAAGCAAATGCAATTTAATGCTTTGTTTCAAGTTACATAAATGCAAAAAGTAAACCATTTTCTCTTCCATTGAGCTAATTTCTGAGCTGATTAATTATAGGGGTTAAATTGAACTTGAATTATAAATGCGTTTTTTACCTTGTTTCAATCTGATTAATCATAATTTTGTAATAATAATTTATGCTATTTATGACAATTTGGCTAAGAAATGAATCTTGAAAAAAAAAAACAATTTGTCTGCTGCAATTTTTGAAAATTGTAGTTTTAAAGGAGAAATATCTAATAGACAAAATATTATGATAAATGGAAAAGTTTGAAATGAAATTTGTTTTACAGCTCAAATTACTTTTTCATGTTTGAGTTTGCATGAGTTTTTAAATGATATTATGGGTCGACGGATTAAATGGGGCATGAGGTTGCAGCAGCAGCAGCTTTACTTTTCTACGGTCACAACCAACTGGTCAAACAGGAAACTGCTATTCACAAAGCCAGCTTGGGTTTTTTGCCTTTTGTTTTGCTCTCCTACATTACATTACATTCGTGCCACAAGATATTAAATTGCACCGACTTTTTCAAGCAAAAAATTATTGGATCTATGCATGTAGCAGCCCTAATCCATTTAAATACGTATTAACGACATGGTCCCGTAAAGCATTTAAATTCATTAATTTAAATTCGATCCACGTTTGTAAAAAAACTGGTCCTAAATAAGTAAACTAATTTGTAATTGTTAAACTTGTTGATCTTCCCCATTTAATTGGCGTGGTTGGGCAAATAAGAAGCCAAAAACTGAACATTATGCAAATTTTGAAACAAGCCGGTTTACTAAAGTACCGCAATCATTGTTAGCAAATATGTAAAACAAGCCAAAGGAAAAGTCTCGTATACTAATGATGCACATCACCAAAAATAGAAAGGTGAGAGCCGTAAATCCACAAGTGAAAGGCGATGATTGATCCTTCCTCCTTCTTCGTCTTCCACTTTCTCCAGGAAATCCAAACCAATTCCAAAACTCGTGTCAACTTTTTCTCCAACGCCAGTTCAATCAACAACACAAAACTTCCAAAGGATCCAAATCACAGGGCACAAAATTTTCAAATGTTTCCTTCCACTTTATTTCAAAATTGTCGTCACTTTTTTTTGGAAATTTTGACTTACATTTATTTGTGAAGCTCTGAGTGAGCTCTTCTATTATTGAATTGAGGATAAGCAACTCAGAAGAGCGATAAGTTGGAGGACAGGAGGAAGAAACTGAACTGAATCAATGGACAGGTGGATGAACAGCTTATATATGGGGCATCTAACAAAGCAATAGGATAATCCTCACAACCCTTATCAATGCAGACGAAGGGGAAAGCAGACAAGCGAGTTGCTTGTTGTACTTGTGCACCAGCAAATTTACACACATTATAAAGCTTCCTATTCCTATTCATACACATTATTGTACATTTTAGCAGTAGTCTAACCTTAACTTGGTAAAGGTTGCGTTTTTTCATTAATTTTGCGGAAAGATGAGAGTTCGCTTCATACATTGTGTCATTCGATTGATGAAATACCCAAAACTTGTTGCATGGCTGTTAAAGGATTAGTGAATGAATGCAATATTTTATTAGAAATCGTTAAATCTTTTAAGGATAATTTGCATTTGGAGAACAACTTATTATAGTTTGCCTGATGCTGGCAGGTGTAGCATAAAAATCGATGTGGATGGACATGGCTTTAAAATTGTAGCTTTTTAATTCAAACTCGTCTAATATGCAAATATCAATTTCTAATAGGTGACTCGGCTAATGAACTTTTAGAACTTTTTGTAAAAAAAATGGTAGAAACTTTTTGTTTTTAATAAAAAAGACATAATAAGATGATTGCATTTCCGTATCCAGTATATTTGCACATATTTTCTGTTACAATTTTGACATAAGATTTCCAAAGAGTTCCTGCATCTATTCGTTGTCTCACTCAAGTGTGGTTTAGTAGTGGATCTGGTTTTTGCACTTTCCTTGTTTTGTTGAGCATTATACTTGCTTATAATTTGCAGCTAGTCTTAAGACGAAGAGGGATTCATTTATTTAATATTTGATATCACCTCAAAACCTTGTTCGACTGCAACACACAACACAACCTACAATCCTACATATTTCTCATTCACTCTCATGAAACAAAAGACAGGACATTCACACGCATCAACATCCTCAAAGTGTGAGATAAAAAATTATACCGAATAACTGACTTTGTTACTTCCATATTTTATGCATACATTATTTGTCTCAATTTGTTGTAAAATCGGAAAATTCACTTTTTATTTCAGCTATTCTCCGTATTATATTACAACAAGAGTTAACACTTTAATTAGCAAAAGTTAAATTGACTTGTCTTGTTGTTTGCGGCTTTTCTCCCCACTTGGAATATTTATGTTTGTTGTAACTTTATCTTGCATTTCCGTCTCAAAATGATTATTTTACATTTTACCAACATAAATTCATCGACCTCTGACCTCTCTCACGTACTTGAGCATCTAGTAGTAGTAGTAATGTATGTTTATTTCAACATTTGGATTGATATGGCCATGCCTTTACAATCATATTGAGAAATT
>JAQIXN010000534.1:0-35564 GCA_034698145.1 Proisotoma minuta
CCCCCCGGCTCCACCCCCACCGTCCACCTCAGCAGGGGTGACCAGCAGCGTTGTATGTGGAGCTCCTCCAGTGCCTCAAAAGCCTGTTGTGGGTGTGCCTGTTGGTGGGGGCGTGGCTGTGGCTCGTTCTCCGTCCCCTGAGCTTCCCCCTCCGCCCCCACCCCTTGTGGAGGAGGAAGTGGAAGTGCTGCCGAATGACAAGCCGTTGCCTCCACCCCCAACGCTTACAGAGGTTACCAATTGCTTGGGATCAAAATCCAGATCTGCAAATGCTCTGTAAGTTTTTTTTTCATTTGCCGATGCATAATGCTTTAGATTAAAGCTGCTACTTGCTTCTTTAATGGAATAAAATTTGCATAGTTATGTACATGAATGGTTCAGTTAAATATGGAATAAAACTGATTAGATTTTATCCCCAAACTGGTTATTAGTTGGTAATAAGTAACATATTTTATGTGCAATTTTTCTTTTACTTTATTACATTGGGACTTTAATTTGTTTCCCGTTGATTAGATTAGAACTTTCTTTCTTTGTGTGATTTGCGACGAAGTTGGTGGTATAATATGACTGTGACCAACCGGTGGGACTACTGTATAGAATTTATCAGTTATTTATTTATGACTTGGTGATGAAACTTGTTTTATCTTCATTTCTTCCCTTGTCATGAGTTATTTTATGCAAATTATTTATTACACAATGAATGTGTTGGGTTTTTATTTGAGGTTTATGTCACTCTTTAATTCTTAAACTCGTGAAATATTGCGAATTCATGCGTGATCATCATCTTTCAGTTGAAATTCTTGCAAAAAGTCCAATAATCCGGTCATGATTTCTGCAGACAAACTGTCTCGTATCTCTTTCCTTTGTTTTAAGGCCATCCACGACTTTATTTTGGTTCAATTTTACCCAAAAATCCTACAGTTTTTTTATAAAAAAAGTTTTGGGTTTTTATTCCTTTGATTGGCCCTTTGCTGACTTTTGGATAAAGTTCAGTAGTTCACCAGGATTGTAGTAATTCACATTTTTATGGTCACGACCGTTTCTAACTATTTGCAAGCTTGGACTTGAACTCGTAAAAATTTTGGATTTTATATATTTATGTAAATTGGCAGTTTTATTGTGTAATGGCTCAAAGATTAGGATTTATGGGAAATATGGTGAACTTTAGTTGGACTCATTCAAGTGAAAACTTCAGAAGTTTTTCCTCAAACTTTTTGCACCTTTTTTTAGTGCTATTGATGGATCGAGAGATCTTGAAAAGATTTTCTCGGATCAAAGGATTTAATAATAGTGACACTATAACTCTTTACTATAAATGATTAGGGAAATATATATAATTTATCTGAACTTGGATAAGGAAAACAAAAAGATTGTTATCTCATCAAATCTTTTTTATTTAAATGCCTTTACCATTTTGAATAGTTTTAACTCGCTAACCCACTCTTGTCCTTGTCAATTAATAATAAAATTATTTTTCTCTTCCGCCGATAGCTCGCATTTATCCCATTGTTGTTCAGAAACCTTACATTGTATTTATCTGCAAACTAATCTAAATATTTGCAATATCCATCTAAACAATCTTAACCGAATTTGGTAATTGATGTTGGAGAGTCTGTTTATCATGCAGCTATAGTAATTATCCTGACAAAAGTAGTCTAGGTCATGTCAGCTTATGTGATTATATACGTGGTCAACTTATAAATGTCAATTTTTGAGTCAATTCTCTTCTACTATAGCTATATAATTACCGACTGAGTTGATGTAAACTTTGAGGTGGTCTCAGATCTCATGCATTGTGTTTTGTGTGATCTTTATCTTGGCGACATTCCATTAGTTAGTCTTAACTTTTTGTCTCCTTGGGATGTTGGGATCTGGCTGATCCTGGTAGAAAAAATATTTTGAAAATGCAGATTAGCTCACTGCTCACTGTTTGGTTAGGCTTCATATTTGTTAGTTATGCAACAAGCGGAAAATGGTTGTTTCTTGTGGGATAGAATGAATTTTTGCATGAAATCTTATTTTGATTGTTACTTAATCCGTTTGACAAAGGGGAGAATTATTGTTGTAAATCAGTGGGCAGTCGAGAGAGAAACAGGAGTGATGAGGATATTAAATATGTGTGTAATAAAAATTTGAATACTTTTCAGCAGCACCTGTTATTCAATCATTTTTACGTCTTATTTTCAAAATATCTCCACTCTGGGAATGAGTTGGCTAATATTGCTCAAGAATGTGATTTTATGACTTATTTTTGTTTATGAAAATACATTTTACAACTTTTCTTTCAACTGTATTTTGTTGGATATAATTTGCTGACAAGACAACATAAAACATGTTCAAAATCCACTACATGATGAGCTAATTTGGATTTACAACAAGCATAATAGCATCTGTTATATAGTTTCTCGGTACGTTTAATTTTTTTCTTCGTGTTATGCAAAAGACGATGATTCGAGGCTCCATTTTAGGAAATATATTCCGTTATTTTTTCCCTTGCCCAATAGTTTGTTTTTGTAGCTGGAATGGAATTTAAGAAAAATATTGTGTACTGCTAAGATTTAAATTTTTATGACAGCTTTAAAAAATTTGGAACCAGGGTGGCTTTTTAATTATCGTCTTTTCCTCCCACAAAATACTCATTTAGTTGGTAATTATTATGTAAGTCAGGACTGGCATGATTCTTTGGAGACAAAGAAAATATTCCACATTTCATACATTTTTTGAGGTTCCAAGGTCTCGCCAAAAATCTGCACGTTGTTTGAGATTTGTAAGGGATGAGTAATGAGTAATAATAAGAAGGGCTCGAGAAATTTTTTTCACCTTAAATTCCTTCCTTCCTTTGTGTTTTTATGATCTGTCTTAAAGATTAGCACATACATAAATAAGAATAAGCTGTATAACTTATGTATAGCATGTGGCAACTGTGCTCAAATTATCTCATCCTTTGTAATGTGTATAAAGGGATCGTAAAAATGTCAGGTTATTCTTTCCGTGGCTTGTCCTTGCATGTTTTCATTTATTCAAAGGGTATCTACTATTTTGTGAGAATATGTAGAAAAAATGAGTAAAATTTGCAAAATTTCGCAATATCGTTGAAATTGAAACTGGGACATGTTGAGTGAGTTGAATTGAATTTATTACCGTTTTTATTTTGTGGGTGGCTACATACTCATCATATTTATATACGTCGGATTTCAGAATCAGGTTAAGTCAGTGGTATACAACAATCGGGAGTCTCATTTGTTCTTTTGTTTTCCTCAATCATAAGAGAAAGGAAGTCTGTTGCAAATTAGAGTATCTGGTCCAATCGTTTCTCTAAAAAGTAGCGTGGGAGCCTTCATAAATTAATTTCGCCTTTAAAGTTTCCCCTTTTCTCTATATACGTTTAATTTTAGTATCATATAAAAATAAATATTTTGGCTAGATTTTGATAAAGTTGGGCTTATAATTGCTGGGCAAGTCTGTGGGTGATGAGTATATAAAAGTTGAATGCGTGACTATTTTAAATTGAGAGGAAGGGAGTAAATAACATTTAGTCAAAGGAAATGATTTTTAAGCTTTATTGTCTGCCCTTGATTCTCCTCATATTATAATGAATGCATTCTGGTTTATAATAAACTTTATAATTTTTCTTACCCTCGTCCTTAAAGCTCTTATTAAATCGTGTTTTACATACGCTCAGAGAACTAAATTTAATTCAAGGTAGAGATCATCGTAATTGTATTTAGCTAGATATCTCATGAAATGAATTATGTGTTGTTTTTAATTGCCTTTGTTTGCATGCATTGTACGGAAGAAAGATGTTGCAAATTTCTTCAAAGATCCGGCCATCCTCTCTTTTATTAAAAACAACGCGTCTTCTTCAGTAAATAAACGATGATCCAGTTTTTGTAGTGGTTGTGAGGTCCATGACTTAATTATGTAATTGTTTGCAGCAGCTGCATGCAGTTCATTGTTTACGATGCTGCTGGCTGCTCGTGGATTTTTATTATGTTGATTAATTATTACGTAACAAAGGGAGAAACAGGTATTTTCCAGATGTTGCTATATTCAGTGGAAGAATATATAAGCACCGTTAGTAAAGAGACCGTTGATTGACACCCTAATAAAAAAGATAGGAGCACAAATATTCAATATTTTTATAAAGCGTGGTTTCGGTTCACACAATTTGCTCCATTTTGCTTCATTTGAGGATTTAGTGAATTGAATCAGTTGGTCGCCACGCTTGGGAGGACTCCAGGTTATTGGACTCTCCTCACCTTATTTGGCACCCAGACACTTGTCATTTTATTATTGGACCAAAATTATCATAACAGACTTCCCTGCTGAATCATCTTGGAATATATTAAGCATATTCGGGTGTGAGATAATAATAAATGACACTGTTCCTTCTCAAACAGCAAAGGCAGCTTAATTAGTTCTCTGCTTGAAATTTTGAACTTGCTTTGTGTCATTTGTCACTTGATTCTTGCATTGACATTGTGCAGGAGACTGCACTTTATTTTTTACATGAACGGGACAGGTTGACCCAGTGGAAGGCTGTGACCCTCTTTTCAGTCTATCTTTATAAATTTTTGGCATCTCTTTTTTTTGTCTCCCGTCATCTGAAAACCTGAACAAAATCAATCACTTTGGCAGGTAGATCAAATAGTAGATGCATTTGTTTGCTGCTACTGTGTGACATCACAGTCACATAATAGCCAGAAGTTAGCATATTCTTCTGAGATTAAAACGAATGTGAGAAAACAAAAGAGGGAGAAGATTTATGAGTGGTGTAACTACTCAAAAGTGTCTCGTGAAATTTTTAGGTTTTGACTGTTCAAATAAAGCACATTCCGCTACGCTTTGTAACTAATTCGTATTTGTCTTGATCTTAAAATGTATCAAGTCAAACGGTGAAGAAGGAACGGTAACTTTATACTTAAGCATTATTTCAGTTTTAAATTTAAATTTGCAACTATGCCAAATAGTATGACAAGTGGGGATTATTTTTAACTATAGTTAAACGGTTTTCAGATTTCAGATTCACGGCATACCATTAATTTACACTACATGTTCTTTCTGAATGTTTAATAATCTCTCTGGTTCATTGGCTTTCTTTTTTTTTGAATAACTGCAAACCATTGAGGAAAATTGAGGGAGGTCAGTCCATTTTAGTGGTTTTATGTTTTATGCATGTAAGTATTGTTGAATTTTTCGTGGCATGATGGACCAAAGGGTGTGGTTCATTTCTTTGACAAAAATATCTGTTGTAAACAACGATGGGAAAATATGGGACAATTGGGGTAGAAGAAGAGAACTCTGTGTTTACGGTTGTTTGGTGGGTGTGGCAACTAAAGAATTAGTTTTCTCAGGAGGGAGGGTGTTAACTAGGCTAATGGTATGACTTTGAAGTACAACATTAGTTCCTGTATTCTGTAATTTCTTTGGTTGTTTGTATAGAGACGAGACTAATTTTGTCATTCTCGTGGCACTGGGTCATCATTTGTTTTGTTCTCTTAATTAGCTTATTTTCTGGTAATTTGTTTGTATTAGTTGGAAGCGTGATTTTAAAAATAGAAATCAATTGCTCGACTTCTCCGACCCATTTATCATACATAACCTCCTGCTGCTGGAAGAAACCTTTGACCAAATATGGAGATTATAGACTCATTCTGTATATACTTATGTATACAATAAGTTGTCTTCTAATACTGGCAATTACCTTGGAGGCACGGTTACGGTCGTAGGACGCTCAAGCCACGCCACACGGTTCCACATCCGCTGTAGATGGAGGATGTGTGATTATAAATGAAGAGCAAGTATTTATATATATCATGGCTTCAAGTTTGAAGCGGATATTCAGCCACTTGTTTTGTTGCTGGAGTTTTGTGTATCTTTGGGTTACGCATCAATTCCCTAATGGATGGATACCTTTTTTATCACGTCTATTATGGGGGTGTGAGTGAGTTCATTTCGGATGAGTGATGATAACTATACACTTTTGTATATATACCTAGTTATCATTTAAACCCTTATCAGTATGTACATTTAACCTTAACATGAATTACTTTGTGAATCATAACAAAACACTATTTATTTGGATAAGATGAGATTGAGTAAAATTAACCTGAGTTTTCAATTTCCGTGGATGCAATTAACGGGAGGGAATGTCATTTTGATTAACCCTTACCTCTTTACGTGGGCTTCTTAGCAAATCTAGCTGCATAAAGTTACGTTATTGCTTTTACCTGTTGATTTACCTGTGCACGTAACAACATGTCTCACCTCCATACAACAATTCCTATTGAAATACGTGTTGTTAGCGTAGCATTAGACGATATGCAATTTTAGAGTGGAGTTGCTCTGCCAAATTAAGCTGAGGATGTTGCGTGAAGTAGTCAAACTTTATAACTCAGTTAGTTACACGCCTTTGGAGGAACAGGATGTCGATCTGTGCTTCAAAATATTCTTACCTTATTCTTCCATTACTTGCATAGTGAGTGACATCAGTTCTAAAAACTGAGCAAGTGTCTCACTTGACTCAAGTTGTATTTCAATCATAAGAGGATTTTCTGGAAATTAGCATACAATCAAATTATTATTACATTATCATTGGAGTGTCTCAAGTGGTGTGATAAAAATAAGAATGACTGCTACTGATTAATAACAATAAGTGAACTAGTGCAAAAATTACCAGTCTCACATTTGCTCCTTGAATTTGTTAGAGATGATGAATTTGATGGATTGGTAGCCTCTCAATTTCATTCTCAAAGTGTCTTATCACTCACAATTATTGACGTGTGTTTCTTTGTTTGATTGGCGTACTAAAATTTTAACGTGTGATGCAACCACTTACTACTTTAGTCCTTGCATTTTGATTTTTACACGAAACAAGAGCAAGTTTTAATTTGAGGAAGCTTCAACATGTTTACGATAAGTGAGATTGGGCAGGTTGCATATTATTAGTTCCATTTTGGCTTCTGAGGTCAATGCAGTAAATGTACGAATGTGAGGGATTACAAAGGGTTAAAGAATTTGGCCCATTTCTTAAAAAGACGTATATTTTCTAAGAAAACGTATCCATATCTTTCGTTCAACTCTTCAGATTACTCATTGTGTTGCAAATAATTGAATTCAGTTGCTATGCCATTTGATTAGTGGCTGAGCAAATAAAATCTGACTAAAATTAGCGAGAAATTAATTCACAGACACAATTTAATAACGTCTCCTTTGACGTAGAGATCAAGAGGCAAGGCAAATAAATTAAACTTTGTTAACACACAATAGTTTCATGATTTAGAAGGATCCATTTTAATACTTGCATAGTTTAATTTAATTTATACTGTGAGACAAACAACTAGACAATTTATTTTTTATTAAATTTATTTAGCAGTTTTATTTTTGAAGGAAGCGTTGAGAACATTTTTGAGTGTTTTATTATTACTTAATTACATCTTAATTCTTTGACAGTTATCATCTAATTAAACTTTTATGTTTCATGTCACTACAGTTTAATGGAATCCAATGCCAAGTAGTGAGAGATGACATGAAATATATAGAGATCCAATATGTAGTCATATGCAATGCACGCAACTCTGTCTGTCACGCCATGTCAAACAAAGATTCACGTTAATTTGAGTGAAAAAGTGTGAAAAAGTTGAGGAAATCAGAATCATGTAACAAACAACTTTTTAAATTTATTTGATCATTAAAAAAGGAAGAAGATAAATTTTTGGGACAATTCTTGCAATTCTAACCCCATCCCATATATAAATAAATTTGACGTATTTGCAGTGTTTTGCAGTGATATGAATATAAAGGTTGTGTGGGATTTAAATTGGTCTTTTTTGGCAAAAGATGTGCATCCTAATTAACCAAATTGGTAAAATACGACAAGGCGAAGGAGTTCCCAGCTATTAAAAACCTTTGTGCTACATTCCCAAAATTTGTGTTTTTGTTTTCCCTACTACTAAATAATAATAATCCTCCAACATGGTTTTGGGTATTGGATACACGCTACGCATTAGAAAGAGGTATAAAATATTTTATAAAAATATCCAAATTTATTTCTTTTATTTCCGCTTCATTTCTCTTTGAACCTTTTGTAGTCCCAATTTTTATACTTATTTTGAATGATTACAATCAACGTGCAAAAATAGCATTGCATTACAAATTAGAAACTGGTCAATTATTACATTGTATTGCAGTCATTGTCATTTAAATTTTAAGCCAATTTCAAAATTCTTTTACTCACTCAAGTGAATGATGAATGAGTGAAAGATTTTTTGATCTTATTCTGTCACGTAATAAGAGAAGATATGTGAGGAAAGTTGAATCAAAATAAATTATTTCAGATTCAATTTCATCATCAAAGATGACAAAATAAGGGCTCTGCATAAATTAGCATCATTTGTATCCTCACTTTTTCAACGGTGCGTTAGATACGTTTTGAATTTATTCTGAAGAATAAGAATTGACACCACACGTTGATTCATTGGCAAATTTATTGTAATGTTTTGGGATTACACGAAATAAGTTGATGGCGTGATCTTGCTATTAGAGATGGATCAAATGCTATTGTATTTTTGGCAACTTTTCTTTTAGAATGTTTCACCTACAAAATTATTTATGTTAGCCACCCACAAAGTTAAAAAAGTGTTACGATTTCAGCTCAAAATTTGGATTCATCATTTTGGGCGTAGTTGAATAAGCGGAAAATATTGAAATTTTTATCTTTTATAGTCATATCCGAAGTTTGTAGGTGGACCGGCTATTAATGGGATTAAAAGTAGGGTACTGTGTGTATACAATATAAGTAAGTGATGCAACAATTATGGATGATTGTTGACTTGTCCCTTGTAGCAAAATAAAATGTCCTTTTTAAAAAATGGGAAATTTTACTTAATTATATATTGGATGAGCTATTTCCAAATGGCATTCGGGAAACATTTTTTTCCATTTGAAGGAGCTTGAAAAAATGGCATCTGTTCATCCTTTACATTGTTTTAAATTTTTGACTTGCGAAAATAAAATGTGGCTGAAAGCGTTAAATTTAATTTAACGACCAATGAATGACTGTAAACTAAAGCACTAATTAAATGCTCTCTTTCCACCCAACAATTAAATGTCTCCAATGTTTTTGAGCCTACGTGTTAAAAGTCATTGAAGGACAAAGTCAGTTCTTTGTTGAGTGTCGTAAAACTTGTGAGATTTAAACTAGATAAATAAAACTTCTGTTATTTTTTATACATACATATATATATATTTAAAACATCATTTCATTCTCTTTTTAAGAATAAAAAAGGGAGAGGCGTCGAGGGCTCAGTCATTTAGTTCGTTTTTTAATTGTTTTAACATTTTGAGACAGTTTGTATTTTCACCTTCATCCCATGACAATTGGCCTCATATTATTATTTTATTTAGTTGGATATTTATTGAGAAGCAGAGAAAGTTAGTTTTGGAAAATAATTGTAGTAGTAGTAAAATGTTGTAAAAATAATTGTGTCAATTTGCCCATAATGAATTCCAACCTCGTCCTACCCTCATGTTAATTACCCATACTCCATAATCTCATGTTTATGAGAATGTCCTTTAACCCAACATAAATCCAAGAAGAACTGCCACCTAAATATTTATGTAGATCCTGTGTCATGTTGCTATTTATTCACATTTTTTTCTGTTTTGTAATCTTATCTTTCTCACACTCAAATTATGTCTACTTTGTCGTCTCAATATTTTTAAATGTTTAGATTGTCGAACATAACCTGTCACACGTCATTAAATGTGGAGATGGATTTACGAAATAACATATTTCCTTCGCCAAAACTTCAAATTCCAAAGATTTGCATACTTATGTTGGATGAAATGTGCGTTTATGATATCGTTTGTTGTGGTTTCTGATGCCAAATAGGCCAAAGATTTGTTTGCAATACAACATTTGAGATTTTAAGCCTTCCATATCTCATTTTATGTTGGGCTGCGTAAGCTTAAATATTTTTTACATTTATTTCATGGAAATCCCATTTAATGGATTAATGGCAGATATATATATTTTTAGATCTTTCTTCTTGAACATCGATTATCGTTTGGATTATTTGTTGGAATGTTTTTTGGCACTCAAGTTGTATTAAATATATAGATACAATAATGACGTGGATTCTTACGACAGAAAGAAACCTTGGAATGAGATCAAAAACTGTGGATAAATTCTTCTTTGTACCCTTTGCACTTGCATATTTTTGGTTGAAAGTGTGGATTGTGCAATGCTTTGTGCAACTTGTTAGATAAATTGCCCTAATCGTCATATTTGTCAAAATCAAAATCGGTAGCCAACAAACAAAGCCAATGCAACTAATTGAATTAATTATTTGGCAATTGTTTACGCACTTTTTGATTTGCCCTTTTGTGGTTTCTACAATTTATGAAATTTATTTTATTGGGTTTATTTCTCAACTTTGTTCCCACTTTAATTGTAATGATGACAATAATTTGTTTGGTCGAACTTGAGCTTGATGGAAGAATAGTGTTTTGGGCCATTGTGGAAAATGTATTGTGGACTCTATAAAAAATAAAATAGTTTAACTGTAAACTGTGCAGTACTGCAGGCAGGCTTAGGTTGCAAAAGCAAGTAGACGTTGGAACAAGATCTCTCAGCTAACGTTTACTTGTGTTAAATTTTAAAGAGATTTCAAGGATTTTTTGAGGAGATTAAATAACGCAGGAGAAGGAGAACAAGTGCAGCATGAAAATAGATGAAATGAATACCATGCAAGACATTTATTCTGAACTCTATTTGCATAATACCTTAAAACTGCCGAGTTACAGATTGTTTGTTGGATTTGAATATTTTATTTAAACACCTTCTTTTCCTCCCATTATTTATTTGGGCTACTTAGAAAAACCGTTTTGCAAACACACTCAAGGCAAACGATACCCTCCAAATAATCTCCACCTAAAACTAATTGAATTTTCACGTTGGAAATAATTTGAGGTTCTTTGAGATTTTTTTTTTTTTGATTTACTTAAATTTAGTTAGCCTAGTTTACATTTGATTGGTTTGAGAGTGTGATGTGTTGATACTTAAATTGAGCGTTGAGAAATTGTTTGAATGTTAAGTCTTTGCATGCTCTTGGGAATTTAAAGAGAGATTGTACTTTTGGAGTTGGACGAGAATTGTTATTGTGTTCAGGTTGTATTATGTAACAGGATTATACAACAGTCAGTAGTAATAACAATAATATTTCTTGATGGGCAACAATGACAAAGTAACAGCCAACCACCCAAATTAAGGGTGATCAAAATTAGCACTATAATACCTGCACTGTCATTCACTTAAAAAATTTCCATAATGGCAAATTATCTCATGTACATACATGCTTGGCTTGACTGTATTTTGTGGATGTTTTTGGTGTTTATTAGTATTATTATTAATTTGCTTTATTTATTTATTTTTGTACAGGAGTTCGTATTTACACAAGGACTCGTACATGGCTCAGCGGAAGGAGAGGAGCCTTGGCTACGAGGGACGCTACCGACGAACGCTCTCCCCCTCAGGCCTCGGGTCAAACTCCAACTCCAAATCTCCCTCCGACCCCCCGTCAGCCAGCTCCAATGGACCCACGTCACTGATGACAAATGCCACGTCCACGGGGAAATTGGACACTTCCCTAACCCCATCAGGTAAGTCCATCAACATGTAGCATATTAATCACACCCCGTGCAGACCTTCAGTTGACCAGAGGTGACCCACCCACTCGCCCATAAATGACTATTTAAATTTGTGTGATATCAATCGTTAATTTGGGATCAAGGGAGCCTCGATCGCTTTTGATATTTTTTTGCATAATAAGGACTCTGATGCTGTGAATTATATATGTTCCACTTGTCGGAGGATAATTAGATTAAAGAGTTTTATTGAGAATTAAAAGGAGCAAGTGGATGAAAGAGCACAATAATAAATCACAGAATGGAAAATGCCTTTGGCTAGCATTCTTATGTTTTGTGTTGCATAATGTAGCCATTCATTCTTTCATGGATAAATGGGTGGAAGTTTATTAATTTATCTCTTTCAACGGAATCTATACAAGTACTACTTCAGACAGTCAGAACAGGAACTTGGGATTTTATCTGATCCTATATTTGATTCATATTAAATATTTTTTTCCATGTCTCTTTTAGTGGAATAGTATTAAACAGGTAATAATGATGACGTTAAATGCATGTAGAGAGTTTTACACTAGTTTTCAAGTAATGTTAATAACGGAGTAAAAATTTGTGAGGTTTTCTCATTTATTTCGTGAAAAATCCTTCCGTTATCCACATTCCACCTAAATTCATGTTGAGGGAAAAAATCTGAATTATAAAGGGCAAAGGTGACTTAACTTGTTGCTGTTGAGTTGAGCTTTAAAAGTTATTTGGAATTTTTCGAGGGTGTTAATTTGGCCTAAACAAACAACGTTGCGGAAGTGTGGTGTGGATTTGATGGAGTTCATTTGTGATTCGTGTGGAGATTAATTTCCATGAGGGAAGAAATTGCATCTTTAGCTAAAGTTCTGTGATTAAGCTTTAATGTCATGGTCATGATTCTTTTTCTCTCGCTTAAAACAAATCCATTAAATGTTTCCTAAAACTTTTATAGCTGTTTGCAATTTGCAAATCCTGAAAAATATTTCAACCTTCAAATTTCATCAAATTTCGAATGATTAGATTTATTTAGGTATGACATAAAATTGCATGAAACGAAATCTAAGCCTAAAATCCAGTTATTCAAATTACAGAGTAAAAGTACATTATATGCATGTATTCAGCCATAATTAATGATTGTTGGCTACACCTGCACGTCCTTACACTTTGTGCATCAGAGCTAATTTTTGCGGATAAATAATCCGAGAGCTACATAGGTAAGCAAATACCTTCCAAGGGATTTGTTTACTCCCACATTCATTTCCGCAATTTTGGGGATTATTTAAGCATCCTTGTCGTGAGGAAGGGGTTGAGCTGGGATTTAAATTTGTATTTATTTATTTACATTTGCAGAAAATGTTCCGCTATAATTCTCTCTTTCTTCCATAGTCATAAAGTGAAATATTTAAGCTGGCTATAAATCAATACAAGGTGGACTTTAACAATCAAATTTTCATTTAACTGCACTTTTAAAGCCTTTTTTACTTGTTGTTGTGGGGAATTTTTGTAATTTAGCTTTTTGACTGACTCGTTGATTGATTTTACGGGAGTGACCCTTTTGTTCCTCTTGTTCCCCAATTTATCCATCAATTCCTTTATTGAAGCGTCAGTTGAGGAGATTCCTTTGCCAATATTATTTCGTGACAAGTGAGCGGCGGGTATTAATGATGCCATTTTCCTGTCAAATATCAAATGGGCGTTACTTTCCTTCTAATAACTTTGCCCTAAGTGTTAAAAAATGAGTTTGAACGGGAACAAAGTAGTTTATTTAGTTCTGTGGAAAGCAATTAAACTGGAATTTAATATTTACTTCATAGTTTCATCTTGCCTCTTTTTTGTGAAAGGATATGTTATGAAGGAACTTGGTCGATCAATGAGCTTGTTGTTGAGGTGTCATGTTTATGCGATGCAATATTATAAAGAAAGATCTGTGTAGAAGGATAAAAAAATTGCAAATCTTGTTGATTGGTTCCCATGCATGGACTATGAAGCTAAAGCTGTAGCCTCTTTTTATCCCACTCCAATTAAGTAATCATTCATGATGAGAAAACAAACAAATCTGGCTGTCTAATGTCACTTATTAATCTTATTATATGTGGTTAAGTAAAATAGTTAATTGGTCCGGCTAAATTATGTGGATTGAAGAAGAACTGAAGAAGAAGAAGGAGACTGTTACATAATGAGAGTCTCAAAGTCAAGGTTTTTGTTTGATTTGTTTGGTAGGAGGACCTGATCTTGTTAAATTATTGCAATTTTCCCTGCTCTATATTATTAATAAATTTAAAAATTCCTAAACCAATTTTACGCCGTGGTTGTACAAGATGTCCTCTATCATTTCCCTACTTGACAAGATGAATGGGATTTATAGTTTGCACGTAAATTCAATTCTTGCAAAATTGATCTTATTGAAATGTACAGTTTCATTTTATTCTTTGTTCATGACGGGGAAGAAAGATTTATGGCTCCGAGGTCTCCAAAGTCAATCTGTTGGGATCCTTCAGGGCGGACGAAGATAGATGCTTAGTTTATATCCAAGATCCCTCCCGTCATTGTTGCTCCACTCCCACTGATCAATTGAGTTCAATTGTTGTCGGATGGAAGAGCTTGGGTGAATTACGCAAGTTTTTACGGAATTTGAGCATGATGAACAAACTTGAATTATTATCTCTCTTTCGGTGAGTTTACTTCTTCTTCCGTGGTGTGCTACCTGCTAGACCAGTTACTTGAATTTGCAAAACGATTTTTTCCCTCTCCAAAAAATAAATTGCTTCGATTAAGCGGCATTCAACAATTAAAGCAATTATCTTTGAGCTTGTCCATTTACTTAATTCACTAATTAAAACAAAGGAATGTTTGTCGGTAAAATTCAAACTAAAGGTTACGACGACAGCTTAAATCAAAACAAGGATTGCAGATAATTTAAATAAATAAATCACACATACATATAGATAAATAAAATCGTTTTTTTTGCAAACAAAATAATCCTCACGCATCCCATAATTTTCGTTTGTGGTGCTAAATTTGCAACCCATTTAAGAATTTGCGATTTTGAGATTGATTGAAATGTGTGAATGGACGGAAGTGTGTTTGGATGGATCGCTTTGTAAATGTGTAAACGCAACTATTTTTGCACGAGGTAAAGAAGTAGCGTGTGATTATTATTATTGCTTTATTATTGTCACATCCGACTTGCCCCAGTCCCTGCAGTTTTACATCAAACTCGTTATTCCCCTTTTTGCACTCGGCTCATTAAATGTGTTCTTATGCCCCTTTGAATTTTGTTCATAAATGGGCAACCACGTTCTTTCCCTATTTGCTTTGTCCAAATAAATTATTGTTTTTAACTAAGGTGGAAGAAATGGGAACAGCGTTGCTTGATTGAATGTGAAATAGGAAACAGATTGTGATATATATAAATATGGATCAACCATTCATCTTAAAATAGGAGCTTATGCATATTGAGATAAAAGATGAAACAATGGCCGGCCGTCTTTTAATTGGGTGGATTGATTGTTGGCTATTTGAGATGGGCATATAAATTCATCCTGAGACGCCATTTATTTTTGGTCGTGATCTTGAATTATTAAAGTTAAACATGAAGAGTACATGTTAATTTATGGCACATTAATAAAACTGTCTCAACTAACCAAGAATAAGGCTGTAACATGTTATAAATTCTCCATTCAGATTTTGATACATATGTCAAGTTAGTTTTCTTTCAAGCAAGGTCGTCCATTTGTGTATTGTTTAGCTCTGATTATTATTATGATGTTAAAATGCTTAGCTCCAAATATTATTGTCATTGTTTAAATTCCTCTTGTTTTTGTAAAGATATTTTTGTAGCATTTTTTAGTCTTTGGACGACAATTGTATTTGTTAGCAATCGCTCTTCTCAATCAGTGACAAGAGACAATAAAGACAAAAGAATTGGTTGGAGCATCTAAATATGGACTAATCCCTCCATTGTTTCCCCATTAGCTCTCGTTAAAATTATTTCACATTTCTTTGTCCGCTTCACAGAAAAGCATTTTAATAAAGAAACAGGATCAATTTATTTATCTCTGCAAATTTCAACTCTTTCAGCCACAATCCTTTCATCTTCTGTAGTTGTCATCACAAAATATCGCATGACTTTGGCCAATATAACAAGTGCAATGGGACTGGAAGGAATTTAATTCTTCCTCTGCTGCTGCTGCTGCAGACAAAAACGAAAAGTTCATTGTAGTTCAACCAAACCCAGAAAAAAGTATCTACATGGTATAATAATATAATGATTATTCATTGTTTGTAAAAGTTATAGTTCACGAAATCCATGTTTCTGTCTGTTGAGCTTGGTGGTGACATTAATTAAGCTTAAATCACATGACATTTCAATTGAGTTAATCCAAGGAAATTAATTCTATGCAACAACTTCATGACTTGGACCACAAGACAAATACAGACAATAGAATTTTAAATTGGATGAAGGTGAATTATCTCTCATACAAATTCCCATACAAAACCTGAGAATAAAAAAAGAAACTATATGCATAGGAAGTCAAGGACGGGGACAAGCAACTCTTGCCATATTATTATTATTATTATTAAACGATATCTATGTAAAACTTGTGGCGTGGCTCTCTCTTCAGTTATTGAAAGCACCACACTCCCTTTCGGTAAATAATGGCCAATCCATTCTGGAATTATTTAAATTTTTCAATCGGAATTCTCTTCCATCTAAGCAAACACGACCACATACATTATGGCTTCTGCTTGGATTTTCCAGCCGTCCTTTATTATGGTTGGATGGAACAACATTAACATTTTAAATCCACATAAAGTTATGGAAAGTCATGTCCCAATAACAAATTTTATCACACTCTCATTGCTTCACTTCCATCCTCTGCTTTTATTGCAATGCATATAGTTGGTTACATTGTTCAAAAATATTTAAAATATGGCTGGAAAAATTTGGAGGATATAACTTTTAGTAATGGCAAATTTCTCTCACAGCATTCGTCATGGTGGGATGCAAAAAAATTAGGGAATTATTTATGCCTCCGGAAGACACCTCCCTCGTCATTATTCTCCCTGGTAATTTATGCGTGTGGACGTGTGTGGCGCCATGAAAGGGTTAGCCTCCAAGTTCCGAAGCTTTTTTTGGAGATAATTTCGCCAGTTGCATTACTTGAGTTTTACGGATGGAAAAATTGGCCTGGAGGAAAGAGAGAATATCAATCACAAACTTCTCCCATTATGTTCTACCTTTGGATGGGAATTGTTTAGGTTTTTTATGACCTTCCCAAGGTTGTTTCCCTTTGGACGTCATCTGCCTCGTTCCCTTTTTGAAAGACATTGAATTTGACAGCACGCATCTTACTGGATGATGTTTGACTCGATGCCACACACAAACATAAAAGCCAAGTGTAGAAATCCAAGATTCAATTTTAAGTTTTCCCAAAAAAGGGAGGTGTAGGCTAGTAGTTTAAATGGATTAAAATTATTATTACGGTATCCCATTCAAAGTACAATGACATTACATGAGTTTTGGTAATTTTTGCGTGTTTTTATTGCACGAATAGCTTGTAGTATGTACCTACGCACTTTTTGGAGAAGTTGTCACACTAATGCGTAATCTTCTCTCTTCACTTTGTTGCTATTAAGTTACAACAATGCTCGTCCAAATGTGGTGTGCTATCACTCCATCCATCTCTCTGGATTTTTACTCCACGGCACAATAGAACACGGGGTGCAATGGCCGTACTTGAGAGGATCATCCCCGTTTTGATTTCGAGATGACTGACAAATTTTATTCCATCATCATCATCCCCTTCTATATCGTCATTAACACTGTGCAAAATCCCGTCCGCATTCTTTTCTTTAAATTATGAAGAATTTGCTTTTAAGGACAAAACTCGCAGAGAGAGAAGAAGAATCCTCATTATCGCTAAATGCTGTTGCTTCTTGCTAATGGCATTGACACTTTTAGAAGCTGCAGAAATTTTTTTTCTTGTTTTCTGAGAGAATGCGTGCCTTTGATTTACAATTTACATGTAGTATGTTACAAATTACAACATTAGATAATATCTCATGATAATGATAAACCAAGGAAGTGGAAGCAACAGTTGGAATAAAAATTTCTACGGAATGTCAATATCTATTATGTAGATGATGTCACTGATTTAGTTCACTCTCATTGTTGGATTTTCTTCCCTATCTCATGATTGGGGTGAGAGTTTAATTTAGACTTTGCAACCGTGTCAGTGTTACAATTGTGACCTGAGGGTTAGATAATCATCGCATTTTGCTTCTGAGAAAGTGAAGAGGTGTTGCGTGGGGTTCTTTCTGCATGCAAGCAAGTGAAAACTATGTAAACCAGAAATAACTTCCGCTCCACTCATCCAAAAGCCTGTACTTAATTATTATACTTGTTTAATTGACTGTTTACTTGAAAATTTAAAACAAAAAAAAGAGTTCATGAGACACGAGTCTTCGTGTTTTAAATTGTCTCATACTGGGACTTTGTCCAACGCTCACAAATTCCATTTGTTTGAAGATCACCATCTTCTTCGTCATTGGAGTTGACAAATAATCGTACTGCATCTCATGTTGTTTTTGTGGGATTAATTCTGCAACACTTTTTGTTTCAACTAATCCCACACAACTAAAGAATGTGGAGACAAAAAGGTGAGATGAAGAGTTGCACAGCATTCCATACTTGAGATTAGATTGAATCCTTTTGACAAGAATATGGAACGGATTTGTGTCATGTGTTGCAACTTCTCTTGTTACATTTTATGTCATTCCAAATTCTGTCAGCTAGCTATGAATTTGAATGTCAGTTATTTTCTTGTTTTGTAGTTAATGTCAAACCAATAAAGCAGTAGTACTCCATTTAAGGTCGGTTGCAATTTTACGGTTTTGTATTACGTCACAACAATAAGATGAAATATCTTTTGGTTCCTTAAGTGTTGTGTTCCCTTAGTTATAACAATGTTGCGCAATTGAGACAAAGAATATGATTTTGATTAGTGTTTACTTTTGGTAGCTTTTTGATCTTCAAATCGGCAATTAATTATCTAATTGCACTCCACTTTTATACTTGTATATATATATATTTGGTCAACAAATCAGCAACATTTGGAAGACAATACACAAATTTATTTAACTCGACTGACCTAACCAACTATTAAAGCACAATTTGTTTTATTTGGAGTGGATTGTTGTCGTCGGTCCCACATCAATCAATTGTAATGAGATGAAATGCCATATCCACCCTAATTACATTCCAATCCAAATAAAATGAGTATGTGTAGACATAATAAAATTAAAGCCTCTGGCAATTTTTGTACCAATGTCATTACGTTTAATTGCAACCTTATTTGCTAATGACTCTTAAAATCCAATCAATTAGATGCTGTGGAAGATGAATTTCAATTGATTAGTTGTGCAAATGGGAGGAAATTCTAGGAACGCGAAATTCATCAACACTTGCTTGCATTATAAAAAGCTCATGGGCTTGATTGTGGGCGTCGTGAGTGAATTGACAGTGACACGCTAGAGATCAAAGATAATGTTATTTAATTAAATGTTTCGTCTTAATTTAGCCAGTTTTTGTTGCCAGCCCCTAAAGCTCTCTTCGTTTTATATCTTCATCTTTATTGTTGTTGCTGTTGTTGTTTTTGTGGCTATGAAATTGCAAAATAATTTGGCATCAAAAGTAACAAATAATTTTATGAGAAATTTACACTTTAATAATTGTGCAAATATTGTGTTTTCAATTGCCAAGGTTGTGCTTTTTTGGCTCATTTGGCATTGTAACTTTTAGAAAATTGTCGTGATAATGATATTTTAATAATTTCGAAAGAGATTTGAAAGCGTTTTATTTTTTGCATGATTCACTTTTCCTACATCATATACAAATATATTTAAATGAATGGAAATGCTTTTGTACCTCATGGAGAAAATGTGTTAGGGTTTGCAATTATTGGTCTGTTTTTTAATTTAGTTGTTGTTTGGAATAAAACTGGGTTAATAGTGAATAATTCCCTTGACGCAATTTGAATGTAAATCAAGGCATTTAAACAGAGGAGTTAATTGCTCTGGCTGACAAGTGCAAATTAGGGAACTGAATGCATTTGCTCTTTTGAAAAATTATTCCAAGCCATTTCATTACACAATCTAATGACATTTATTTCTCCATTGTCCACTCTTTTGCTGCACTCCTGCCATTTCACTCCTCAAGGCCCATTTTATATAATAATATCAACAAATAAATAATTCCGGCCGTGTTAAATGCTAAAATATCTTTTGCAATTATTTGAAATTTTAACGTTTTGTTTTAATCTCTAATTATGAAGGAGATTAAAAATGTTGCAAGTTGATGTGAGCATTTCCCTTTGTTTCGTGCACTGTGTAAAACCAGTGTAGCGTGTAATTTGTAACTGCAAAAATGCTTTTACTCAATACCTCATTCAATCCATGTATGTATAATGGGTCTGCAATTTAAATGTATTCATGCAGCAGAATGATCTATTTATTTGGTTTATTCCCACGAATAATTTATATCGGAGGAGTAAAAAGAATCTGGCGTGAATTAAATTTAGATTTAGACTTTTCCATTGTGATGCAGAATTGTCTGTCAATTGGTTCAAGGAATTCACACTTTTTGAGTTCATCAACACTCCAACTGTATGATATGATGTGGATTTATTTGTTGGTTTTTGCCAATTATAAAAATCTTTTACATTATCCCTAGAGCTAAATAGTTGCATGGAAATCTGGCATATTAAGTATATATGAATTTATTTTAGTTTAGGATATTCCATGGGGAGTGGGATTGTTTGGAAAAAGTGGGCCTTGGTTCCCTTGAGTTTTAATAATAGCGGAGACAATGACATAAAATGCGTTGAAAGTAAGAGTTGTGTGGTCAGCACTCAGCAGTTGTCATTGTTGGAGCACTCAACAATTAGCTGATGATAAATTCTTGAAATCATCCCTCAAACAAAGTCATAAATCATTCATTGTTTGCTCTCTCTCTCTCATTCACTATTATTGGAAACAAGTTGACTGGGAATTTATACCAATTCCCAGGTCAGCAGGTCCCAGGTATTAAGAGCAGGTCAATTTCAATGTTGTAATTGAATCTCAAATATTTGGAGCACAAAAGTCGTAAAGTTTTTCTTGTAACTTTCTACAACAAATGAACTTGTTGTAGTGTGAAATGCATTCTAATTTTAATTAATTGCCATTTCTTTTGTGTACTTTTGGGTTAAGACAATGTGTGCAGTATTGCGCAATGGGGCTGCTTTAGTTTGAGCTTGAAATTGTATTTGATTCGATGAGGTCGTGGATGGTTGAAATGACGTGAAGACTTGAAATGATACCCGAGGCATTACATTATTTTTTCAAAAGATAAGATCACCAATATTTGCCACAAACAATGGAATTAGATCTGGTTTTATGATTGATTAGTTTCTGACCGAAATTTAACCTAAAGCCAAACAACTGAAGGTCGGGTGTCATTCTTTTCTTTTGCGGTTTTTATTAACTGTTAACTTTATACATTTGTGTGTTTGTTTCAGGGTGGGAAAAATACCACAACATCCGTCCCCCGAGTACGACGGTGATCTTCAGCTCTCACGAGATCCCAAAGTCCCCTGTCTCCCCCACATTCCACCGCTCAATCTCATGCGACTCCAACCTTTTTAACAACAAAACAGGATTCACCCAGTCAACGATCCCCCCTCCGGTCGCCCAAGTGGCCCCTCTTCGTGACCCCTATTACCACCACCATCAGTCCATTGGTTCTCAGTCATCTCTGGAACTGGAGAAAGTGGAACCTTTTCATCAATCCTCTTCTTCAGCTTCCTCGTCCTCATCCCTCACATTCAGTCCAAGTCCGGTGGACAAGATTGAGTTGGTGGACAACCAACATCATACAACTAGTCGAGTAGTTCATCGTCATCTTGGGAATATAGGACTTGGGGGTAGTGATCTCGCCCTCAATTCCGGATATGGACGACATACAAATTCTGAAAATAATCACCTAAAAAGTCAAGATCTGCTTGTTCCTACATCTAAATCAAATAATCTCCCTTCAGTCATGGTCTCCCCGTTGAATTATAATATGGACGGGGAAAAGAAGAAAGACTTTTTCCAAGGACCTCCAAGTCCTGTTAAAAAGTCTGAAATTAACCTGCGAGTGAATTGCACAACGGACGTGGGCTCGCAAACTGAGGTGGAAGCAAATAACAAAAAGCGAAGAGACGCAAATCCTCCAACGACAACTAGTCCGAGCGAAATGACATCCTCATCGTCAAGGTCATCGTCAACGTCCGCCTCCTCCAGTTGTTCCTCTTCATTTGACGACACTGTGAGTAGCAATGGTTCTTCTAAAGGAGGTGGTCACTTGTCCATAATTTCATCATATACCGGGAGACAAAAGACGCAGGAGGAGTTGGAGTGCGAGGAGTTATCAAGGCATTTGATCAAGAGACTTCCTCAAGGAGATAGACTGCAAAAAATTTTGGGTATGTAGTATACATACAATTATTTATGAATGCCGTTCTTTTGACATGCATCTTTTGTGCAAATTATTTTATGTATTTTATTTCTGTTTTATATGTATAGTGCCATTGCCTGAGCATAAAACAACTGCTGATTACATGGAAGGACTTTTCCAGTTGGAGTTGAAGTTGAAACCGGAAAAGGAAGAAAAAGAGACAAATACTTCCCCCAGATCCAGTCCCGACTTGATTCAGTCACTTCCTAAAAACGAGGGGGGTAAAAATCCTCAGACCCCATCACCTGTTCCAAAGTCGCCAAATGAAGGAGATAATAATAATCAGGACTCTAATAAAAAGTAAGTTTTTTTTTTGAAAAGTTCAAAATCCTTAAATAAAACAGGGTCATTAGCAATGCAGTGTTTTCTTTAGCTTTGGGGGGTGCATCAATTATAATAAAGACGGAAGTGAGTAAGTTGACTGCGTTGGTGGATTAGCGTTAGGATTTTTGTATATCAAAGCCTTAACTTGATCTGGTATTAGAATGCACAAGTGTCATTTCATGCAGAGTCAGCGAGTGGTGACTTTTGTTCTTCTTTCGAGTTGATTTTCAGGTGGAGGAAGAGAATTAGATATTGGATTTCCATTTTTTTTATTTATGTAATCAACAAAATGTAATGGGAAAGGGTTGTTGGGGTTGATCCCTTTCGTCCGTTCGTTGGTGCAGGCAGGTGAATAAATTGTTGGTAGGTTGCTTCCTATTAATAATATCTACCCTCTAGTCCACCTAGTTTACATGATTTATTTATTCTACAGGATTTGCTTGCATGCATGCAAATTCAGTGTCAACCTTTAGACAGTTTGACAAAAGAGAGTTCTTGATCGTTTCCATCAATATTACTGCCCTCAATCTTTTATTAGACTTCAATTACTTTGTATTGAAGGTGGTCGGAAATTCATTCAACCACATGCACATTTGTCTAACTACAAATAAATATTCCGGGTATTATTATGCATTATGTACATCCCGTGTTTGGCTTTCTCTCCGATCACCGATGACGTGGGGTGGCTTTTGCTTGGCGTGGGAACATTCTTTAGTAACCATCGATTTCACCCAAGACTCAAAATACTTGTATTGTGTACTTTTTACAAAACCAGGATGCCCGGTTCCAAAACCCTCAGTCATTGTGCTCATTTCTCGGTGTGAACATATTTCTTTACAAGTTAAAGTGATAGAGTGACTCATTATTTTGAGGTTGGATACTTTTACCTCAAAGATTCATGGATAACTGGCTGCATGGTTGAGTTGTGATCGACTAGAAAGATCTCTCCCCAGGGCTCCTTTCATACAATGGCACATTATGATTCCACCAGGCTAAAAATCAATTACACGTGGATAAATCAGCAATAATTTGCCATTGACTGATTTTGATTTATTTGGGTTGGAGCATTTGACTGACAGACAGTTGGGATTAATTTTGTGTCAAGTTCATGCTGATAATGGATATTGCACAAATCTTTAATTTCCTTTCTATCGTAGATTTACCACCTCGGACTCATTTACCATCTTATTACAATCACCATATATCCGCTACTTTTTAGGGAATAATAATTTTGTTAAGAGTAGATTTGAAATATTTATATATGCAAACTTGTTTTTAGGGAATGCAAACATTTGCAGTACTTTCCGTCCTCGGGCATAATATTATATTAGTTTGTGCTTACAAGCAATTTATCTTTGAGACTTTGCGTCATGTCAGTTATTGTACATTGCTGAAGGTATAGGTTAGTTACAAACTAAAAAATTCTTCTTGCTTTCAAGCATTCATTTCAATATTTGGTAAAGTCATTATATTTTCATCAACATGCAACTTTAGAGTTTTTTCACCGGTATCAAATTTCATGAAATAATCCCATATAATTTCTCAATGTATAAAATTTGGCTGAAATGATAGGTTTAAGTTAGTTATGACTCATGCTTTGGAAATCAATACATGTGGAAGGTTGTATGCAAATATAAAATTTATGATTGAATCCAAATGCACAAAGAAAGAATCATTTACTCGTTTGGGGCTTACAGGTTGCGTGATAAGTGTCAGTGGCTGGCTAGCTTGGGATTATCAACTTACTTTTCTGATTAATTCACCTCAATTACTTACAATTCAATAATATAAATATACAAAAGTATACATAGTCTCATCTTCTGCAATGTAATGCAAATATCCATGAATCTTTATATTTTATTGTGAATGAACAAACAGTACAAATCGTTACATATCACGTACAAAAAGAGCGCATGGGTTGCCTTATCTGTAGATAAGGAGATGAGGTAAAAAATATTATATGAGCATATATAATAATATTTCCTTCAACTCCAGTGCCACTTGCTGAATTGGACTAATTTGACTCTAATTAGATAAGCAAACTATTGTATAGAGACATTATTCAAAATGACCTTGTTCCTCCACCTTGCTCATCAGCATAGAAAGAGACTTATTGAAAACAAGAGTTTAGTGCATTTTGCTGTGATACTTTGCTGAAAGTAGTTTTTTAAAAAGTTCAATTATTTTAACTGGAAATAAACGAAATGCGACGAACTCAATCACTCATCGTCTACGTTGACACCAAGTAAGTTTTATGGCTGAGTTTCTTTGTTACACAGAGACTTTGCAATATTTTGAGAATAGAAATTATAATTTGAATAATAATAATTTTGGAACAATGTGGGCTTGGCTATATATACTAAGCATTTTGTTGTCTTATTAAAATACAGATGCAAATTTTTGGCAAAGATAGTAGATACTTCAACTCGTGATGACTACTCATACTTTATTATGACACGACATTGCAAATTTGCGACTATCTACGTGGTAATGAAACAAATAGTTTTTAATTTTGGAAAACCCGTCTCGATGCAAAAATTTCACCACCAAAAAATTTTGTATGCTTCAGTCACGGAATGTTGACTGATTTTATTTACGAACTTGTTTTAATTGGAGGAAACATTTTGCTAATTTTTGTTTTGCTAATTTACAGATGCAATGGACATGCCCCTTTACCTGCGGATTCTGCTTATTTTACAACCTCAGAATGCAAGGCAAAATTCCTCACCCAATACGTAAAGGACATGAACAATAAGAGCGCGTCCCCACTAAACAAGAGTCAGGACAGTACAGAGTTGAACCAGCAAAAGGTAAATATATTATAATTTAATTGATGATTTTGAACAGGCTAATTAAAAACCTTGTTTATTAATGCCATTTTGTTTTTGTAATTATGTACAGGAGATGCTAGTTTCAAGAATTAGTCGGAAACTAGAAATACTTCGTACAGAGCAGTTGGAAATTCGTGAAGAGATAGAGTCCAATGAACAGCTAGGTCAACAAGTTGTGGAGCGAGTTAAACAGTCCGCAAAACGAAATGAATTTGACAAATTTAAACTCCATGTCGAAGAAATTGAAAAGATCACGAGCCTCCTTCTTGGACTTTCGGGTCGATTGGCAAGGGCGGAAAATGCTTTAATGAGTCTCGCTGAAAATTATAATCCACAAGAAAAGGTGAGCAGATTTTTCTCCTCTTTAAATTTGACCATGATTGTTTATCCTCCGTCTTATACCATATCCAATTTTTAATCAAGTAAACTGCATGCAAACTTATTTCAATTATATGAAACAAATTCAAAAGTTTTTACGCAATGGTCACGTAACGTTTTCTTTTCACTGGCCATACACGACGCAAGATGACTTCATGACTAGTATTGCATTGTGTGGTGATCTACTATCCTTCAACAACTCAGCAATATTTGCTTTTGCCACGAACTATTTACGGTTGAATTTTTGTTTGTATCCTTTGTTCTAATAACCACATCCCTTTTTGATCAAACAACGAAAGCAAAACAAATCATGATTGAAAAGTTGATTAAATTCGAATTATAGACTTGTCGGGTCAAGGCTTTATTTAAATGATTACAATATTATTAAATCACTCATGAGTTGAATTTAATTTTCTATTTTTAATTGCAGAAAATTCTGGAGAGCAAAAGGGATAAGTTGAGGGAACAGTTGGATGAAGCCAAAGTTCTTAAGGAGAACATTGACCGACGAAGTGCCCAAGTGTCATCCTTCCTTCAAAAGTACCTGACAGTTGAAGATTATGCAGACTACCACCATTTTGTCAAGATGAAGGCAAAACTAATAATTGACGCCAGGGAAATCGATGACAAAATAAAATTAGGAGATGAGCAAATGGTTGCCCTTCAAGATACATTAAACTCATCCTGATTAATTAGTGTTACAAACCGGTATTTTAACACAAAATCATTTTTTTAATGAAAAAATCTAATTTTTAGACTGTTGTTAGTGCCTAGTACTATACAAAATCCTGGTGAGAGTTTTTGGTTGTTTGCTATATCTGCAGCACTAATTATTATTATTATTATTATTATTAAATTACTAGAAAAAAATGTGTGGACTGTTACGGCATGCTTGTAGTTTTTTTAGAGAACTTAACAAAAATGCTGGATTATTGTTCTTGGTCCGTTTTTGATCTTCACATTACTTAAGGAGGGGTTTTTCTTTGATCACATTTTGCCAAAAAATATAATTTCTGCTAAAATATTTAAATTAATGGTGCTAACAATGTTGGACACATTTCGGTGAAAATTGAAAGATTGATATGTTATGGCTAAATTTTTAACTAGTTGCTGTATGTGAATCTTTCAGTAAGTAGTTTGTCTCGCCTTTGAAATTGTGATACGTAGATATAATAAATATACCTGTAAATTAGAAGAAAAAATATTGTAACATCCAACTTATTATTTTGTAATGAACACATAAGGGATTGACTGATGTAAATTTATTTTCATTGTAATTTACTGTAATATAGTACCACGAGAAGCCTTCCCATGCATGTATGTAAAAAAATGTGCGTCCAAAAATATTAGTTTCGGAAATAAGCTTAATTGTTACTTGGTCATTTTCCTATAAGTTAAGCCAACAACGGTATTTGGTGTTTAAAGTTTAAAATTATGAATTAAATGTTGTTAAGTTAAATAAAAACGGTCGTAATTATGTGCTTACGATATTTAAGATATATATGTGCATTCAGTTGTTAGTGTACCTACGCCACGAAAAACGAAAATAAATAAATGAAGCTGAGTGAGTCAAATTATAAAACTATAATAATTGTTGTGCTTTATTTTGCCAGATGAATTTTCTGAGAGAAGGGTTGTGTGTATAATTTTTATATTCTTCATAAACAACACGAATAAAAAACTGTGGAGTTGTTTTATCTTACTCGACCTCAGTAACCTTGTATATGAACTGTCTATATGAACATGGTTAACTTTAACTATATTTAGTTAGCATCAGTTAATGATGATCATAAATAAATAAAGCTTGTCCCCCTTCATCCAGAGAGTCATTCGTTAACCCTGTCTCATTCACATAGAAATGGTTTTTTTCTCCAGGATCTGGAGTCCAGACTCTGGACAGGATTTGTGGATGGAGTGTTACATAACTTAGAATGACAGATAATGAAGAGATAATCCCAGCAAGTGTTTAATAAACTCAATTTTCAAGGTAAACTTGCCGGAGTCACTTGTGCTTCACAACAAAAGCAACCAAACTTATTTCCTAAAGTCCCATTCTTTTTCTACTTCATCATGGCAGCCCAATCATTGCTCATCAAAAATGGAAAAATCGTCAACTGTGATGGAATTTTGGAAGGAGACGTTCTCATTGAGGGAAAGCAAATCAAGTAATTGTTTTTTAACATCATAAACCTATTATGCAGATATGGCTAATGTTTGTTGGTAAATTACAGAAAAGTAGGAAA
The DNA here is from genome assembly GCA_034698145.1 of Proisotoma minuta. Lineage (NCBI taxonomy): Eukaryota > Metazoa > Arthropoda > Collembola > Entomobryomorpha > Isotomidae > Proisotoma > Proisotoma minuta. The sequence goes on from JAQIXN010000534.1 coordinate 27,984, forward strand.
GGGGCTAAGTGCCCCTTCGGGGGCTAGAGTAATTGATGCTGGAGGAAAATATGTGATGCCTGGTGAGTTTTTTTCATGAAAAATAACGTATCATGTAAGCATATGAAATGAATTTGTTTTCAGGTGGAATTGACGCCCACACTCATTTGAACATGCCGTTCATGGGAACTCGGACCGCGGACGATTTTTACATCGGAACAAAGGCTGCAGTTGCTGGAGGGACCACAATGATAATTGATTTTGTGATCCCTGCCAAGGGCCAGTCCCTTTTGGAAGCGTATGATCAGTGGCAAGGGTGGTCAAAGGGTTTGGTCTGCTGTGACTACTCTTTTCATTGTGCCGTCACTTGGTGGTCAGATCAAGTTAAAGCTGAAATGGGAACTTTGGTTCGAGACAAAGGAATCAATTCTTTCAAAATGTTCATGGCTTACAAAGACGTTCTCATGTTGAGAGATGACGATATGTACTCTTGCTTTGAACACTGTAAAAGTTTGGGGGCTATTGCTCAAGTGCACGCTGAAAATGGGGATATCATTGCAGAGGTTGGTTGTCGAAGATTTGTTTTTTTAAAAGCGTTACTATATCGTATCATTTGGATCTTTGTTTTAATAGAATGCCAAGAAAGTTTTGGCTGCTGGAATTAAAGGCCCTGAAGGCCACGAAATGTCTCGACCAGAAGAAGTGGAAGCTGAAGCTACTCATAGAGCTTGTGTCTTGGCGTCTCAGGTTAATTGCCCCTTGTACGTTGTCCACGTGATGAGTAAAACTGCAGGGGACGTGATTGCACAAAAGAGACGCGAAGGGTGTGTTGTGTTTGGAGAACGTAGGTCGCTAATACATATATGATCTGGAAATGTTAATTTGATGGTTGTATTATTTTTTTTTTCTAAAGCAATCGCCGCCGGTTTGGGTACTGATGGAAGTAACTACTTTTGCAAGTCTTGGCGTCACGCTGCAGCCCATGTGTTGTCCCCTCCGTTGAGACCAGATCCAACTACTCCAGGATATCTTATGGACCTCTTGGCCAGAGATGATTTGCAAGCTACCGGAAGTGACAACTGCACCTTTACTCATGAACAAAAGAAATTGGTAAATTATTATAGTAATGTTAAAAAAACTACAAATCACATAATATTTCAACGGTTTTAAATATCAGGGGGCAGAGGACTTTAGTAAAATTCCCAATGGGGTCAATGGTTTGGAAGATCGAATGTCTGTAATTTGGGAGAAGGGAGTCCACAGTGGAAAAATGGACCCCACAAGGTTTGTGGCTGTGGTAAGCACACTAAAAAATAGTTTCCTCCTACAATAAATTATTGGTTTTAATAAATTACAGCTTTCTTGATAATATTATTGTCCCCCACAGACAAGCACTAATGCAGCAAAGATATTCAATGTCTACCCACAAAAGGTAAATAATTAAACAATTTTCCATTGGGCATCCCTAATCACTATGTTCATTATTGACATCATTTTGATAGGGAGCAATTTTGGAAGGATCTGACGCCGATGTGGTAATTTGGGATGGAGAAAGCACGCGAACCATTTCAGCTGCAACTCATCACCACGCCACAGACAACAACATTTTCGAAGTACTTTGCAACAAAGCCAGTATTAAAAATGTTGCCATTCTACATGTTTTAACCTTTTAGGGAATGACATGTCATGGGGTTCCCAACTACGTCATCGTCAAAGGTCAAGTGTCGGTGGACAATGGGAAGGTGGTTGTGGAGAAGGGTCTGGGGACATTTGTGCCCAACCTTCCCTATGCTCCCTACGTCTATGAGCCCATTCGCAAGAGAGATGCGGTGAGTCTTTGTCGGCAAAGCAATTTACAAGGAGGAATCCTTTTGTCTCATGTTGCCTCTTTTTGTATTTACAGGAGCTTAAAGCCAAGCTTAAGCCCGTCGTCAGGGACGGAGTAAATGGACAAATGATGAGCAAGGCTGGACAATAAATTCAAAAACCAATCATTTTTAAAAATACGAATGTCTAATGCCAATAAAAGAGAGCAGTTGTTTAGAGTCCAGACCTTTTGGCACCTTCATTCATTTAGCCCACACGTTTAGTCCTCTCTGCACAATTGAGTGCTAAACAACAACAACAAATTTATTCCCCCAACAAAACTTTGTACAATTAACAATTAACACAATACTTTATTTTTCAACCTAAAACTTTATTTAGCTACGAAAATAAGCTTTAGTGTCTCATCTCAGAGCTCAATCATTACGTTTTGGGTAACGTTCCAGCTAATTCCATTATTATGGAGGATCTTAATAACAGCGACATGGAAATCCTAAACTTGGTGGATTTGAATAACTCTTTGACCAATGTAATTGAGCAATATTACGGTAAGTAATCAAAGTAAAAACGTTAATGGGAAACACTCTTTAATGTTCATGCCATGACACTTTTCTATACAATTGTATAGAAAACAAAAGTACCACAACCGTGTCTTCAGGGACTGTGAACGCAGATGAAAATGCTGAGCATGGAGACGAGGACGAGGATGAAGATGACGTCCCTGGGACGAGTGATCAGTCGATTGATCAAAGTCAATTATCATCTTCTAGAGGAAGTTTTGCCTCGGCTTCTGAAGATTTTAGCCATAGTACAAGTTTCGAGTCTCAAACATCAGATGCTTTGGATCATCACACCAAGTTCATTCAAATTAAAGACAGTCACCAGAGCGTTCCTTTTAATATTGTTTTCGACAACCCCCGACTAACTAGAGAAGTGCAACTTGTAGGAAATTTGGCGAGCATCCGAATTCAGACAAAAAGCGGTGGTGCTAATCCTCAACCATCTTCTGAGGACACTCAACTTCAGGAGAAAGTAAAACGCCTGGAAACTGCCAACAAAGAGCTTGAACATGAAGTCAGGCAGCTGAAAATTAAGTTAAGTCGAGCTCAAGAAACGATTGAAAAATTGGAATTAGAAGCCGCAAATTTTTACAGCGAGCTTAGTCCATAGACTCAGAAAAAGAACACGAGTAAATTCAAATGACAAAAATAAAGTTTTACTGAAACATGCTGCGGAATACTTATTTGAACAAATTTTCGAGATAATTATTATCTAGGGTATTAAATGTAGTACGTATTACTACTATTACGTATAACAATTTAAGTAAGGGTATCTATCAATCGGGACTATTTCGGGATACAAAAATAATAAATAAATGTCACAATGAAAATCACATGGGTTCTTGTTTTATCGTGGTAATTCTATTTGTCGGAAATCCGGGAACGTATGGAAAGCCAACATCACGTTGGCCATTGGGAATATTGTCGACTTGAATTGGCACAGCTTTTGGCACAGCTTGAGGAGAGTCACCTATTTTCGGCCTTTTTTCTTTCTTTCTAAAAATACAAAATAAATTGTAAATTAAAATGAATGGTAATTTTTTTTAAATTGCATTTCTTACGATTCAACTGAGGTTGCAGACCGTTTAATATGTGAACGTTTGTGAGTTATAAATGTGCGCTTAGTTTCAACCAAAACCTTGCAAATTTGGCACTGAAACCAAATTCCATGGGGGGTAAAATTGAGTTTTTGCTTAGTTTTGACCACCTTTCCTTTTGTCCCATCTGGAAAAAAGTTCAATCATTGAATTTCAGAGTCATTAACGCATCTGTAAACTTCTTACTTTTTCGGGGGGTTAAAGACGTAGTTCTGGTAACTATAAGAGGTTCATAATATTCCTTTTCTGGTGGCGGTGGTGGCTGTTCTTCTTCCTCGCTATCGCTTTCCTCTTTCTCTTGTCTGTTTTCAGTGTCGTCATGGTCATTGTCATTGTTGAAAATGGACCTGGGGCTGTCCTGAGGAGTAAGCAAGGGTGGTCCAGGGAAATCCTCTTCTGCCAAGGATTTCTTATCCGTCGGCGGAGGAGGAAGAGAGAGATGTGGGGGCGAGAGAAAAACTTCATCGTCTACGTTTTCTGCTTGATTTTCTTCGACCCATTGCATATTATCTCCTTTGTATGAGTGATTTCGAGCGTCTTGTCCCTCCGCCGTATTTTGGGCTGGATTAATCAATTTAGATGTAGCAGGCGGTCGTTTTACTATTACGCCAGGATGAACAATAAGAGATCCATTGGGGGCTACGACACACTGAACTTGGTCCCCTCCGACTTGCCCCCTGGGGTGTGTTTTCAAGTGGCACTTTAAAAATGCGGGGCGTACAAATGACAAAGGGCAGTGGGGACACTTGAAGGGCCTCTTTGTCGTGCTCAAATGAGTATTACGTCTATGGTATCGTAGTGATCCTTCCGAAAAATACGTCCTACCACAAAAATCGCAAAAATTATTATTGTGCATTATAGTAGGAAGGGCGAGATGAGCCCTTAATAAATATTTTTACCCTGGTGGATCAGAAGTACTCACTAACACTTGATTGGGTGTTGGTGTTGCTCTGAAAAATCAAAGATGCTGCCACCACTTTCCCTTCTTCAATGAACTGCTCTCATCTCATCACAAAAATACATGACCAAATTGACCAAACGTACAAAACTTTTATTTAACTCACAAAAACGAGTAAGCTTGTTCATCAAGCTCACTCTCAATAGAAATATAGAATTGATTCTGACATTATATATAGACAAAAAACTGGAATTGAAAGTTTCGGACATTGACAATTATGGCTGGCTGGATATTTTCCCCATAATGCAGTCCATATAATATAGATAAAATAGCTTAAACAGATTCTAAAAAACGGCAGCAGGAAGCATATATAGTTAATGCTCATTAACTCTTAACATAAAACAAAATTAGACTCCGGGTCAAAGATTGGCGACAAATGGTTTCTTTTCTGGTGGAGATGGCAATGGCTCATCCTCCTCATCGAGGTTGACAAATGGAACCTTCTTCGTATCTTTTGAAACGACTGCAATTGTTTGAACACTCTTATCCGACTCTGCGTCACTAAAAATATGAATAAGCATTTTATTAGCTAAAATCTTATATAGATGGAATAATTTTCTTACGATTCAACTGGAGGGGATGGCTCATCCTCAGCAGGAGTAGATATTATTACTCCAATTTTTTGAAATAAAATTGTTCTGATGTCACCAACGTGGTTTGCTTGTATTTCAATTTTTTTTTCCATGTTGTTTACCCGATCCGTTAAACCTGCAATACATATGATTTAGTTGATTTGATCTTAGGACCCTATCGCAGATAGGGTTGATAGAAGTTGATGGACATTTCAGTACCTTTGAGGGACATTTCAGTACCTTTGAGGGACATTTCAGTACCTTTGAGGGACATTTCAGTACCTTTGATAGACATTGTTAGTGAATCGATGGACATTTTCATGTCCCTGGTCGACGTCTCAATTAGTTTGAGTCTCTCTTCAAAGGCGAGTCTATCTGTAAAATAAATTATTAATAAACATGAATAAATTCAAAAAGCCGTTGTTGCTCAAAAATAATTTCAGCTCGCCTTCATTGTTTTTTTTTAAATTTTTAATTGCGGTCGCTATCTCCAAAACACCTTCGACCAAGGTTTTCTCATCGTTTTTTAAGTCTTTTCTGTTTTCGACAAATCTATCTGCTGGGGCCAATATACATATGATGGCTAGAATTGTGCCAAAAGGCCTCATTTTCTTAGGTGAGGATTAGAGAATCTTTGCAACAAAATCACTTAAGTATGCAGTCAGCAGTAGTTAGGGGGGATATAATTAATTTGGAAAACTTTTAAAATTGATTTTAATAAAAAGTTTAGTTTAGTTTGAGTTTAATAAATAGTTGCTCACTGCTTGCAAAATAATAAAAATTCTATAGTGGGTGGGACTTTTTTTGTCCAGTTAGGGCCAGGGCCTAACAGGCCGCCTAACTGTTGGATTTTCTCCTTAAGATGGATCTCACAATGCAAAAGAATATGCGAGCTTAATTGGCTCATAAGTTAAGAGTCATAATCTTCAAGATTTTTATTAATGCTGAAGATCCATCTATACTGCACTAGAAATAATTTTGAAGGGAGAAGATTGTGAAAACAAATCATTCAAAATTTTCATGAACATTTTGCATGATTTTTTTTCTTTAAAAGCATTTATAAATACAATTTCCATCAATCTAAAGGGAAGTATTAATAAATAAACTGCATTATTCTTCGTTCAGGTTCAGAACTTCTGAGATTCTCTGAGACAGCAAAAATTAATCCTCTTCTTATAAAGCTTATTTTTCGATAATAATATCCGGCATTTTAACGGTCAATTTACTACGTGCATAAACACATTTACAGCAAGCATGGTCATAGATATTTGACTTAAGGTAAAAAGCTTTCCGAACCCTCTTCTCTTTCCATTTTTTCTTGTACAACTTCTTGAATTTCCTTTGAAAGGTTGAGAGGAGGGAGCCATTGGAACTCTGTTGTCCTATTCGTGGGGGTGACCAGGGCTCCTACAATCCTGTCCAACTCTAACACATCAAAATCTTGTGGATAGGGAAGTTCAGATGCTTCAGGGACCCTGAGTCATATCATTTATGCAAATAATTTCAATTAACTCCATTGTCAATTGATGCTATTACATACTTATTGCAATAATGGGGCGCGTCAGCGAAATATAGGGCATTGTCAAATCCTAAAAAATAAGAAGTGAGGTTACCTACTTGGGCTGCAAAGACATACAAAAAACAATTATGCAATAAGCATCAGATAATCGTGCTGTCTGTTTTTTTTTGCATACCATATTTCTTTGCATTAGCACCTCCTCTAGTTCTCCAATAATCAGAAATGGCTGCTGGTACTTTTTTAAACCCTTCTTCAGTGCAATAAATCCTGGCATAAGTTGCTGGCAAAGATGAACAAATGTCTTCCAACCCTTGCAAATTTTGCCAAATAATTTCAGGGCCAAAAAAGTCAGGCGTGTTGTAAGTTAGCCTCCTTAAAGCCGGAGCAACTGAATCGCTCTCAAGGTACGATTTAATCTCCTCCAAAACCAATGTCCTGTTGCATTGTTGATTATGACTCGTGTAATTCATTCCTTGTGTGACTGTGAAAAACAATGACAAGATCCAAATACAAACAGTCGTCATTTCTGAAAACTTTTTTTTCTTCAAAGTTCAAGCTCAATATACTTTCTCTTTAAAACAATATGGCTTTCATCAGTCAGTCAGTTGCCAGCCCAATTGTCAGATGACCTTCCCTTATTGTATACATGCACCCTTACAGTTTAAGGCATACTGACAAAGGAAAGTAGTAGTAAAGGCATTTAGGTATGAATTTTCGCGATTCATAGCACTTCCATGAGAAAACAAGTGACTAAAATCTACTAACTAATACTGCATGGGTTAGCAGTAGCAACAAACTTATCAAGACTCAAATTTTGAGACTCAAAGTATGACAAAAATACATGACCAAATTGACCAAACGTACAAAACTTTTATCCCTTTATTTAACTCACAAAAACAAGTAAGCTTGCATAGACTTTTTCATCAAGCTCACTCTCAATAGAAATATAGTATTGATTCTGACATTATATATAGACAAAAAACTGGAATTGAAAGTAGAGACCAGCACGGGCCCAAATTTTTAGAGCCCGACCCGGCCCGGCCCGATTTATCAAGCCCGAAAAAAAGCCCGG
>JAQIXN010000535.1:0-35558 GCA_034698145.1 Proisotoma minuta
TGGCCCCCTAATTTTTTTGGACGACCCCTTTTCGACACTGGGGAGTCATACTATGGAAAAACATCCATAGAAAAGGGAACCCTTACTATTGTTTTCCTAAATATGCCCAAAAGCCGCTCTGTGCAATATCTTAAAAGTTTTTATACCTGTAGTCCATAAGAATATATTTCCCAGAGCGTTACTCCGAAGGAGTAGACATCGGATTCTGAAATTGATAAAACTCCGTTAGATGCATGGCGTTTTTTTTTATTTTAAGGTAAATTTTTAACCTGTTGTAAACTTTCCGTAAAGAATGCTCTCGGGCGGCATCCATCTCACAGGAAGAAGGGACTTTGAGTGGACTCTGTAGTAATCCGAGTTGTAAATGTCACGGGCGAGGCCAAAATCCGAAATTTTGACGGTGAGTCCATCTCCAACCAACGCGTTCCTTGCTGCGATATCCCTGCAAAAATTAGGAAAATATGTTTTGAATTTATGAGCTTAACAGCAATAATTATTGCCTACCTATGGACATAATGATGTGCGGCAAGATATTCCATCCCCGCCGCCAACTGTGTCGCAATAAACAGCATTTCATTCTGTTGAAGGATAAATTCCGTTTGCGCCGGGTCCCCGCGCGGAGAGTGACCGATGAGAAATTCGTGCAAGTCCCCGCAACTCATCCATTCAAATAACATGCAGCTGGGCTCTCCCTTCGTCACCACGCCCAAAAGACATAAAATGTTGGGGTGCTTAAGCTCCCCCATTAGTTCCATTTCGCGGAAAAAATCCTGACGCGTCTTTGGCGTCGCGCACGGCTTCAGAGTTTTTATCACAAGTCGCACGACGCATTCTCCGGGCCCAAGGGCCGCTTCTCCTTTGTAAACTTTGCCTAAAATTGGTAAAAGATTAGTTAAATTTTTGATTTTGTCTTTGTGAATATTTTTAGGGTTGTAAGATGCAAATATAGTTGCTTTTTTATTCGGAAAACATTTGTGAAAACAATAAAACATTGACTTTTAACAGTTGGAATAACTTTACGTGATTTACAACCCCAAAAACAATCAAAATCGCCGAAATCTTTACCAAAAGCACCGACGCCAATCTCTTCATAAAAGTGAACGGCTGATTTGGGCACTTCCTGAACTTTTGAACAAAAGCTTGTGGCTGGACTTGCCAACCTTTTTAGCAGATTGTTCATTTCCAGTTGTTGTACAGAACCGGGACTGGAAGTGGAATTGGAACCCAGCAAACTTCCATGGGAACTGGGATGATGACTATGACTATGGCTGGATTTTTTAGACTTTTTAGTGCTTCGACCGCCCCCGCGCCGACACCAGCAGCCGATAAGGAAACAGAAAAGTAGGAGCAAAAGTGCGGAAATGCCACCAGCGATTGAGAGCCAAAGTTGTTCATCTGAAATTTAAAAAAAGTCAAGATTAAATAGTTTCGATACCATTTAGAGCTTCTGCTTCTTAAAATTCTTACCAGCTCCAAAAAGTCCACACTTTTGAATGCCACAGGGTTCCTTTTCCCTCTGGCTCACATAGCACCAAGGTCCGGGTTCCACGCCCCCGGGATTTCGACAAAAGGCATGACCCCCATACAATTCTGGAAAATCCCTCGGTCGGAATTGATTCTGAATTTCTGTCCAATCCTTGCACTTTTTTCCCGACGCCGAGCGGGAGACGGGGCCCCGATAACCCACTCCTTTATCCCCCTCCTCGTAACATGACTGCTGGCTATCCAACGGCGCTTTCTGAGTCGGAAATCCCAACGATATACAGCCCTCAGAACCCAATGGGGGTAGGTTTGCACATTGAGGGAGTGGCAGCGAAGGATGTCGCTTGGCCATCGCATATTCAGCCGCGCAATAATTCTGCTCAAGGATTTCGCAGTCAGCGCGACACAGACGAAGCACTCCGGGTGGGGAGCCGCACTGGGGAAATGCGTAGTGGCAAAGAGAAGGGATTCCAAATGTTGAACAAGTTTCCGACATGTCGCTGCGGGAGTTGAAGAGAAAGTTTTAGCTCCTTTTAAAATTTGTATTGCTTAAAAAGTTTTCTTACGGCAAGTGACGAATTAAATTTAAGGTTTCTTTAATCTTAGATTCCATTAGGAGTTGAGATTCTTCGGAATAAGAGTAAACTGTGCGGTTTTCAAGATATTTACGGCAAATTGACCCCCGGTATGGCTAAGAGAAGAAAAGACTATAAAAAGGATAGTTGATAAGGGTTGAGGTTAATTACCATGCAAAATCCATGTCCATCTTTTGGGGGCTGAAGTTGTGGCGAAACTGAGACTCCGGGGTTTGAAAGTGGAACTCGTTGGAAAGTATCAATTCGGTGAACGCTGGCATACAAATATTTTATTTAGTATTATATAATCTTTGGTTATTGACTGTTTAATAAGTTACCTTCCAGCTTCTCCAATTTCAGGAAATGACTCAAATGCGCTTGGAAAATCAGGAATGACACCAGATTCTGGAAAATTACAAAACCATATTAGTCCCAGAAGATTTTGATATATAAAGGATCACAAAAGTATTTAGATTCTTCCAATGAACTCCTAAACATAAATTGAAATGAGCTGGACGCTAGCAATAAAAAGTGGACAGCGTAAAATGTACATCACAATCTACAGATGGAATACAAAGTTTGCTTTGATCGAAGCGGAAGCAATTTTAATCCTGAATCCCATCCCGATAAAGATGTCAGAAGAGCGAATAAAATAAATCTTCTTTTGTAAATTGGGCACTAGCTAACTGCTATATATTGACAAAAGAACGATCTGTTAATGGACTTTCTCCCCATAAATCCCAAACAAACAAAGGAAGTAAATGGCCCGCACACAATCCCCAAAACTAAAACAGGTTGCAACAAATTCCAAAGCTTATCTTTTCTCCCAAAACTTAATGACCCTTCTTTCAGACAAGCTTAAAGCTTGTCTGTTCTGTCTGTTCGTCTGCAGCTCGTTTGGACAACCAAAAGCTCCAAAAGCTCGTCCCCATCTTACAACCAAATTAAGAAAAGGCTTAGAAAGGAAACATTACACACAATTTATATTTAAACTTGAGCACAACTTTTAATGCCTCAACTTTAATTTTATGTTGTGCACTCAAATAGAAACTTTTTAGGAGAAAAGGAAGCTGAATTTAAATTTAAATGGGTAATTTGAACAAGAATTTTATTTCTCTTTGATGTTAAGAGGGAGTCAATTTGTAGATTGTCGGATGAATGGCCACATGACATGATATGATTGGACATGACACGACACGACACGCCGTCAGTTGTCACATTGTCACCGCATTAATCTGTAAAATTAATGGGTGAGTGAGTTCAAGTAAAGGACAGTTGGCTCATTGGTATTCAACTCTTATATGCAGCTCAAATATGGAATTTGATTCCAAATACAAATTCTTTCTTTTGGGATTTATTTTTCCAACATCCTGATCGAGTTTGTTGTAATTTAGCCAAATAAACAGAGCTCTTTGTTGTATTGATTGTCATCCAATTAGAACAAAGGAAGAATTAATTAGACAAACCGCAACCTTTCCATTCACCTGTCTCTTCCCAAAACAAAGTTTAGTTTGCTCGATCTAGCCCAAATTCCTCTTTTATTGTCTTTTCCAAAAGGAGCGTCCAAATTGGACGCCTTTGTAAATTGAATTAATTAAACCCTTCCGACTTTGATTGGGATGAATCGCCAGTTTTGTCTCTATAGCTACCTACCGATAGTTTGATTGACAGCTTAGGTCCCCTGCAGATCTTCCTTAAATTAAGACAATGGAACAAGTAAACAATGAGACCGGGTTTGAATTGTTAATCCACCCTGCATGCCACACCTTTGACCCAAGTTTAAGTGAATCTGACACCAGAGATAGGAATCTAAAGGCTTATCTTAGAAATTGACACAATACTGGAAATCTGTTCCAAATATGGAGATGACATTTAAAATTTGAGATGGAACATCACGATTTTACTTAACTAACCTGTGTCATGAACAACATTGAGAATTCCAGTTGATGAGATTTTTTGTCCGTCCCCAGCCAACACCTCGCACGTGTAGAAGCCTTTGTCCAAAACTTCCAATTGCCGGATTTTTAGTGTTGAACCCACAATCCGAATCGGAGATTTCTTCCCTTCTGCAGTTCTGTAATTTTATAATATGGATATTATCATGGCATCGTCATCGTTTGTAACAGAGACATGTCCATATGCCAAAAAAACCATCTTACTTTTTCCTAGTATGCTTAATTCTTATGCGATCCCCTCTCAGTTGTTCTTGGACCCCATTTTTGTACCATTTGATCTGTTTTGGGGGTGGGAGTCCTTCAGCCTCACATCCAAGTCTGACGTCCATCCCCGTGTCCCTCGTCATGTTTCCTAGTTTTCGCAAAAATCGCAAAAAATTCGGGTTTTTAACCGTCGACAAAATTTCTTCTGCGGAATTAACGAGCTCGTGGGTTGTGGTAGTGCTGGGCGTAATTGTGCTGGAGTGAAATGGAAGCTCTCTGAAAAAATTAGGAATTATTTACATGACGTTGGGTAATATGCAAAAATGAGTTTTTGTGGTGTAAGGAAGTCATAAAGATGTCGAGAATAATTCTTTATTTTCTCTCTACACACTTTTTCCCGAAGAGCGTCCAATGTTGCTTTTCCCAATGTTTGTTACTTTTTGCCATGTTTTACAAATGTTTTGAGTTACTGAATGTTCCCACACAAAAGTCCAGACCTCTTTTTATTTTTTCTGTAACATTCCCATGAAAATTTACTACATTTGTGGATTAGAGAGTGGTATGAGAATTGCTTTGTAGGACCAATTTTTTATTTACTTTGTTAGAAATGGTGGAATTCTGTGATGGTGCTAATGGGAGCCCTAAATATAAATTACCATTCACATTTGCTAAATGAGTTATTATTTGGACAGAATTGTATTTTTGTGGCTGGCAAATCTATTTTATGTCCATTGTGCGGAAATGGAGCATTGAAATATGCCAAAAATATTTTTGACTTTGCATATAAAAAAAAGATTTAAAAAAGATATGATATAGACACATTTTCATCTGTAATCGACTGATGTCAAAAATGGATTAACATTTTTCGCAAATTATTCATTAATTTGGATCCACTCCATTTGTCAAATTAATTCCATTTGCACAAACCATTAAAACTCGAGCTAAAATTTCCACTTCCTTAAACCATAAAATTGCAAACCATTAAATGCCAAAGTAAAAAATCTCCAAAGCTCTTTAAAAATCCCCAAAAGTCCCAAAATATCTTTTCCCTTCGTTCCAAAAACAACAGAGGAGCAAATAACTTTTCATTTCCTAAAATGAAGTGTCACATTTTGCATATAATCTACGTTTCTTTGTAATTTGTTGTTCTTTCTCAGCAAAACAGATAAAATGCAAAATGCAAAGCAAACAAAAACTTCCTGAACTGCTCCAGTAAAATTTTTACAAGTGGAACTGTCTGCGTAAAATAAAATATTTCCCAAGACGAGTGTAGAAATAAAAGGGAAGGGGCTGATAACGATAAGCACTTCACTTTAGTCCAAGAGAAAGTTTTTTCTAAATTTTTTCGTCACTTTTGTGATGGGAGCTGGCCAAAAGAGAAGTGAAAGTTGTATAGTAATAGTAATGAGGGAAAGCGGAAATGGACGCAATATCTATAGATGAAAGTTGGGGAGGGAATCAAGTAAAAAATCAAGAAAATGTACAGGGTGATCAGCTTAAATTGATGGATTTTGCCATTTTTGAGACATCCCGAATGCTTTAGAAGGATACAGGGTGGATATATTTATGATATAAGTTTTTCCCGTTGTTAGAAAAAATGTGGGACTCATAAATTGATGGATTTTGTCATGCAAGTTCTCTCAATTGTTTGCTGAAATGTAGTGCTTGGATGCTAAATTTGATATTTTTGGAACTTAAGGTACCCTAAATACAGCAATGTTTAAACGTTGCAAAATAAATCAAATTTTTCACATATTTTAAATAGCTTTCAAACTTTCACCTGCAACTATATTTCACAAAAGCTAATGAATAAACTTCAAACTGATATTAAAAAGCAATGTCCCAAGTGACAAGTTTAAAAAATGTTTTTCTCGCACCCTGAGCAAACAATTTGGGAGTAAAGCACCTGACGACCACACCTCCGCCAAATTGTAAAGGCCCCACATGACAAGATGATGATGGTCATGTTCTCCGATCGAGATGATGATGGGAACCCATCACATCTTCTTTTCTTCCCAAAAAAAATCTTCCCTAAAATGATTTATTGCTGGAAACTGAAACTGGTGGCCGTGAAAAATTGAAGGGGAAAATCCTCCTCGCATTTTTAAGCAAGATAAGAAAGTTGAAGGGGCAGAGAGTTGATAAAATAAATAAAATTCAAGGGAAAGGAAGTGAAGTGGAAAGAAGTTGACCTTTGTCCAGAAACTTGAAAAGTTTCAGTTCCAGAATTTATTTTATTGGTGAACTTAAAGTTGGACAAATCTTTGTTTGTGCATTTGGCAAAGTTTGTTCATAAAATAAATTGTGAAATCTTCTTAAAGTGTCAGAGACAAATATCAGTATTAGGGCCTACTACTTTTCAAATTGCATTTACATTTTTCTGAAACCGAACTTTTACAGCTTTGTGATAGCGCATTAATTCAAAATATTTCAATTTTTTAAATTGCAAACTACACTTTTGTTAGGCAAAATCGGATATTTTGCTCTATTTTTGTTTCCATTTTCATCCCTAAGTAAAAAACAGAACGGAAGCAGAAAGAATGAGTAATGCCGATTTTATCCAAGCGCTCGCATAAATTCCGGGATTTAAGTTTCCCTTGTTGAATAAATATTCTCAATCATTTCTTATGTGACATGATGATCCTAAAAATTTCCCCGGAAGCGGAAGGAAGGATCATTGGCTGACGTTGCATAATGTTATTAAACAACTTACCCCCTAACATCCTCCTCCTCTTCATACTCCTCGTCCTCATAATCCTCCTCTCCAGGGTCATACTCCTCTATCCCTCCTCCAGATGGGGAAATCAAGTGATGGGAACTCCCATCCATTTTAGAGCCTGAGAAAAGATCTCCCGTCCAAACGGCTGAAAAATTGAAAAAATGCAATAATTATGTCATTGTATTGTAAAAAAAGATGTATTGTATCTATTTTCAAAGTTTGTTATATTGGCGTCAAGACCTTACAGTGTTTAGAATTCTGTGTTTTTTTTAAATTCTTGAATAATGGCATTAAACTCTTAAAAGAGTTCAAACCCTAAATTTAACGCATTTTACTGCAAAGATTCCATTCGTTTATATCTACATTTTTAAAAATTAAACAAACCCCTTCAAAAATGATTAATGGCTTTCTCCTAAAAATTTCCCCCGAATAATTCACCCTTTAATTAAAATGTAAATAAGCCCGCAAAGTAAAGGGTTGGTGGCTGTAAGCTCTCATTTATTTATTCTTGATTTTGATTGACTTGATCTGACAGCTTAAGCCCACTTCTATAAGTCTTTTTCCACCAGAAACACAAAACGAACCCTTCACAAAAATATTTTCAAAGGGAAGAGGGAAAGTTTTGGGGGAAATTCCAAATATGTTTCTGGGCAGACGAACAAGGAAAAGCTTATGGCTAAGAAAAATGTAATGTATACAACTAAATTGGTTTTTCCCACTAAATACTCAGGGTCTGGGAAAAGTTGGCTGAAAAAATAGCCAATTTTTTGCCACCCTGGGAAATCCAAGTTTTGTGTTGTCATGCAAGAAATGTCAAAGAAGAAGAAGAAAGGACAATGCAATGCTAAGTGAGTCAATTTGGGAGAAAGTATTTCCATTTGGTTAATCCACTTTCTCCATTTCTTATTATCAAAGTTGGACACTCGTCTACTTAAAGGGGAGTTGGAAATGGGCACTGACAGTTGCTGATGTTTGGGACGATTACAACAAACCACAAAGAGAAGTTGCAATGTGTTCGTGTATATGAAACGGGAGTTTGCAATGTAATTCCGAAAATTTCAGCTAGAATTTGGATCTTGTTATCTTAACATTTGAACCTCAGTTTTCGAAGCAATTGACATTTAAAAAAATGAAATTGCATAGTAATTTTAAGATTTAAAGAATAAAATGTGCTTGAGATCCCTTTTCATTTTCAGAGTTGCACATAATAAGCAGCTAAGGCTCGTGGATAATGGTGGTTTGGATGGGATTATATATTAAGCAGTTGGTCTGCAGTTGTTGGACTTGTGGGCGTGGGATTAAGAAGGAAAGCTATCAAAAAGACGAAATATTCTATTATGTGTGGGAAATGGAAGAAAGTCGCTGTATTTGTAATGGTGCAGAAGTGGAAATGGATTTTCAATTATGCGTGTCTGGTAATGCTAAGTGTGTATATTGCATTTTTAGAAAATCAAAATTGGCCTTAAAGCTCTACAAATGCATTTTTTTCTTGAAAATCACAATGGCGTCCAAATTATGAAAATCTATTTTTCCCAACCATAACAACAGAAACTTTTAGAAGACAAAAGTGAAAAAGTCTCCCTTGTGTGCTACAGCCTGTAACTGACATTTTAGCTTTAATTTAAATTTGAATATGAATGACATTTGTTGAGTCTGTGCTTGGTACAATTCTTTTATTCGGCTTCCTCATTTCTTCCTTAGCCACTTCATCAGCAAAAGTCGTCAGTGGAGTGGAACAATTTTGAACTCACTCAATCACACCCCTCGTCTAAATTAAATATTATTTGCACTTTTACAAAACACTTCATTTTCTCGCCTCCTTTGTTTGAAAATGTGTATAACACAAGTACATATAGTCAACCCTAAATACAATTGACTAGCACTTTATTCATTATATTCACCCACTTTAGCTGGAGGCAAACAAGTACAACTCGTTTTCAAAAGTTAAGCCTAAGCTTTGAAATCGCATAAGAAATTCATGATAAAGCTTGAATTTGCTAAGTTTTGCAACCGACAAAAAATAGTGTGCCATTTTAAAAAGCCAAATAAATATTTATAAACTTGAATTACTCACTTGATTTAGAGTGGCTAAAGTCCGAATTCATGATTCCGAAATGATCCACAACTTTTTCCCCTTTCACGGACAACGAGATCATTTATCTTCCACACACAATGCGAAAAACCACATCACTTTGTACTTTCCACTTTTTTACAGTTTTCCTACTCCAGTTCTTTGCCTTTGAAAATTAATTCGGTCCTGCAAATAAATAAAAAACAAGGGTGTTATTTATATTGTATTTGTTTAAATGTAAGTGTTATTCCATATGTTGTTTCATTGGCATAACACAACAGCATTTTTGAAAAGTCTAGACTTCTCAAGATATTAATTTGAATTAACGAGACGTTGAATTAAATTACAAGTCGGGTTTGGGTGTGTTACTCTTTGTATTCGCGCCATGGCAACGAATGATAAGATCAAATTCAGTGATTGTCCATCTCACTCCTAATTTCAAACTTATTTACGATTAGCTATCAACTGAGAATGCAATTTGTTAGCCACCCAAATGGCAAATAATTTCAACTTGTTCATTAGTACCATAAAAAGGTTTGGTCAACTTGTTGCTTGTTTTGTAAATACAATTACGACCGCTCGTAATTTTTATTTTATGCCTTTGACCATTAAGCTTTGGTTGTAATTTGTGGGATTTGAGCTTCATTGTTTCGTTACGACGTTTGCAATTTGTTTGAGTCTGTCATCAACTTTTCACAAGTTGCGAGACGAGATTAAGGCTTGGTTTGGCATTTGCTCAGTTTATGACCGCAAAAGGATAGTTCTTTGACTTTTCAATGTGAATTGTTGCGTAATCGTTTTGATTTGTTGATTTGACATTTTGAAATTAAACATTTAGGGTCACAAAATCAGTCCCAAGCTTTAAATCTCGATATTTCATTTTCATCCAAAGATTTGATTTTCCAGCCAATTGCATTTAGTTTTCAACCAACGCCTCAAAGCAAGGCTTTTCAAGTTTTTGTACTTGAACTTGAAAATTAATGCCATTTCCTTTTAAAATCCTTCAAAACTTGGATCCAATCTAATTTCTTGGGGAGAGGGAGAAAAGCCAATTTATTCTTTTCCTCCCTTTCTCCTTTTGGGGAGAAAGCTGAACAAAATAATATTTAAAGAAAAGGTAGAATGTGATGATGTGAAAAGATTTTTAATATCGATATACTGCTATAAATAATATTTTAACCGCTGACCTTGTTCTGAGCTCAGATTTGAATAACATTAAAATTATCAATATTCCAAATAAGACATTTCGTCACATGGACGATGACCAAGCATGTGCGAATTTCATTAAATTATGATGCTTCATTCAAAGGCTATCGTGCTGAGAGAAAGACAACACGACACATATTTATGTAGCTCTGCTACGTGACAACTAATTTCAGCAGATAGAGCTAATATATGAATAGGAAGCTATTATTTACTTTATCCTTTACCCGAATTTGAGTTAATCACTTAACGATCCTCCATCGACTGGATGGAACTGAATACTGGCTGAATTCCGGAAGGAAGTTGCATTGTATTTCAGCAACCTTTTGGGAGTTTGTGAAATGAAGCTCAAATTTCCACATGTCGCTGCCAGGAAGTCGTAAAAGTATGGAAAACCAAGTCTAAAACTCCAACTGCACCACATACACTTTATATATACATTTTCTAATATCCAGATTGCATTAACAAAATTAATAGAAACGAGTGCTGTGCTGTCAATAATTTTGTGTATGATTGTCACTGTTGTAAGTACAACCCAATAGAACCCAAATGTAATCCTTCTCCCTCCGAGTTTAGAGACGAACTGAGCTCAAGTTGGAATGGACGAAGGGTAAAACCCAAATGAAGCAAATTCTGAGACTTGTTCACACTCCGGGGTTCTCTCTTCCTCTGCCCCTTTCATACTTCTAATCGAAATAAAATCTGAAATCATTTCAAGCTTTAGGCTGGACAAGAATAAAATATCCATCACTCTCCAGGTGTCAAAACATTAGAAAATGGAACCATAACCTCTTAGCCACTGACCTATGACCCTTTTATAAATATAGCTTAGAATAGGAAGTAAAAACAGGTGTAGTTATGAAGTGAAGCAAATTAACGGGATTTCAACGGATTTCGACCTTTGACCTATCTAAAAGCAGAAGGACGGACAGACGGACGGATGAATAATATAATATTTGCATAATATAGCTTTGGAGCAAAATAATTAATAGCGGAAATTAGGGCTGTTTGAGTCTTGACAAGTTCAAAGGTGTCTTGGGAAATTGTATTTAAACATGTGGCATACGCAATAATTTAACTCACTGTTTGAGGCAGGACAACTTTCAACTTTCTGACGTTTGCTTGAGACCTCCCGCAGAACCAAAGAGAAATTATTTCCAAGGGAACAAAGACCGATTTCAAAGTTTAAAAGGAATTTGAGCTGGAGTTTAAGGAGTTGGATCAAAGTAAATCTCTGAATTTAAAAATGTTGGACTTTGACGCCCTTTAAAGTTTTGTGAAATTCGAGTGCCAACTAAAGTATAGATAATCTGGCCCACGAGTTAAAAAATAAATTTGAATTGTAAAAATTAAAGATATCAGCCTAATCAAAATCATATTTTGGTATTTTTGCTAGAATTTAAAATATTTAGGCTTTTGATCAGCCAATTTAAAAGACGTCAAAATCCAACAAATGACAAATTTTTATAAACTTCCAAAGGCAATACTGAAATATGGAAGGTGTGTATTGTATAAAATATTGTCATTAATAGAGTCCTGAAGTTACTTTAAACTTTGAAGCTTTAAAGTCATGCACTCAAAAGCAAGTGATTTTCGGTTGGATGATTCATCTTTAAATCAATTATTCCCTTGTCATGTTCCATCCTTAGTTTGTGATATTGACGAATTTCTTCCCTCACTTTACAATAAATTGTGCACTATTGTGTTTTCTCTCCCTTCCTCCCTTTCTTGACTAAACATCCGATTTCGGTGTTTTCCCACTTCGCTCTCACCCCACTCTCAAGTTGTAAAATCCCGATTCGGTTGTACACACAAAGAAAGTGTGATATGACTTAAATTGTGCTCAATTCTTGAAAATGATTACAAAAAAAAGTGAAGAAAGTGTTCACGACTTTTATTTGAGTTTGCAGATTTTTCTATTCAATTTATTTTGGGTTTGAAGATAAGAATAAAAAATTGTTGGTTTGTTAAAATTTACAGTGCAATTGTTATATTTATCTTAGTACGTGCCTTATCTTAAAATATATTCATTTTTACAACTTTACAAGAAAATCATAAAACCTTGTATTGAGAAGTGTGTTTCTTAATATCTAAATGGCGTCAAACTACAACTGTTTCATTCCTTGTAGATTTTTAAAAAAACTCTCAAAGTTGTCACATTAAACAAGCCCCAAGATAATGATTCTTATTTGGTCAGCTTTTGGCTCATGCTCTATATTAAATGTCATTACACTTCAGCTACTGGATGATGAATATGATATTTACCCACAAGCAACATTTTATTTACCGAGATGCGATAATAATGAGTGAAGGGTGGCTTTGGCTTCTCTCTCCTCATGTTTGATTCCTACGAAATATAAATGAAGGGAATTTGTGGGGTGAAAAATGAGAAATGACAAATGAGGGCAGATGCGGAACAAGTCAATAAATGAACAAAATGAGAAAAAGATTCAGTTCCAGATTAACAATTATTTGTAGTTGACCAAACCAAAATCAAACCAAATGAGTCACTTCACCCTTAACAAACCGGTAACAAGTTATCACCACTCGGTGTCTAATATAAGATTCTACTCGTAGCTAATGGTGACCATCTTTACTATTCGGTTTAACTAAAACGATACCTGTCACGAGAATTCATAGTATACTTATTCTCGAAGATTATTTTGAGTGTCCAAAAACTTCAAATTTTATGACGATGCCATCACTCCAAATATTTTGATATTTGATACATTTCCATTCGTCTGTGGAATATTTCCAACAGTTACTTACACCGAGAGAAATTTGATGGAAGGGATGAAAGAAATGGATGGAATTTATATTCACCCAGAAATTTCTTTAAAGATGAGATGGACTGTTGAAAGAAATGGGGCAGACTTGGGTGCATTTCATTTCCCGTCTTTGAACTTGAGCTTCATTAATCTTCGCCTTAATAAAGGAGATTGCTCACTTGGCAGAGATTCATTGCAATTGCAAGTGGTGTGAAAGGATGAGATATTTATGCACTCCAAAAATAGCAAAATGCCTCCAAAAATAGTTGCAAATAAATATTTTCACCTTGAATGTAGTTTTTAGGAGCATAAGTGAATATGAAAATTGAAACACATTTTTTTCCTTTTACAGTTTCAGTAAATGATTGCAACGAAAATGTGTGAAAATTGAAATTTTCTAAAAATCTTTCCATATTCACATTAAAAGAAATGTTTTATGTATATTTATACAACCAAATTTCAATTTTAAAAAACATTTCTTACCCTTTACAAGTTTCACTTTTCAAGACTGAAGACGTTTCCTAAAATAAAACAATGGAAATTAATTTACAGTCCTTGTTTCATTTAGAAACTTGAGTTGCATTTTATTACATCCCAAAGTCAACTTTCTTTGGGGAAAGTTTCTTAAAGTAACAGATTGTTCTGTCAAAAGTTATATAAGTTTCTTGGATAAATATTTACAGGAATAAATTGAGGCTGTGGCTGCCATATAAATGTTCTAACCAGAAACAAGACCAAAACATTGGCTTGTTAAAATATCGAAAAGCGATTGAGTGAGCAGAGCAAACAAAGTTTGAGTTTGTGACTTGGAATTATTGAAGATGCAAATTGAGGAGAACTAAAGTCATTTATCCATCTACAAACTAAAATGAAAACATCTGTGAACTCCCAAAGAAAAAAATAGAAAATAATTGTTTCGATTTTTTAGAAATATTTTGTCATATCTGATTTTTGAGGATTAAACAGAATATTTATGTGCCAATCTTCAAAATTTATCGATTTTCATATTTCAATGTTTAGTGTGATTGTGTGATAAAACATTTTCCGACTTCAAAGTTTGTAGTAATTGTCGCAACATTTTTTTCAAATGTGTTTACAGTTTCAGCTGTAATTTTAATCCAGTTGAAACATCAAGTTACAACTTAAGCTCGTTTTTTGAAGACGTAAAAAATCATGTTACACAAAAAAATCCATTTTAGAACAAAAGTCCAAATCGTGCTTTTTACCCTTGGTTTGTCACGTAGCTTTAATCTCACGCTGGAGTTATTTTAAAATGGCTCATTTATCAGGGATTGGCTTTGTTTGTTTTTTGTTTGCTTAAATGAAATACAATGTTTAAGTAAAGTAATTTAAGCAGTTCTTTTTTTATTTCGGGTTGTAAGATAGTTTTGCAAAATTCCAATTAACGCAACAAACCCATGTCATTTATTCAAAAGTTGGAGCTCGTTATTTATTTTATTTTTCTGGACAATATCAATGATAATCTCTAATCAAAATTGAAATGATTATTTTAGCCAGGATCATATATTTTCCCTGCGGGGGCTCTTGGCAAATGGAAAAATAGAACGAGCTTAGTTATTATATAATATTGCTTGGTGTGAGGTCCGTAGCTTTAAATAAATACTGGATCGTTTCTATTGATAGAAAAATCCATAAGTCATCTCCAACACCTTCAACCAGGAAAAGCCAAACCACTTCAGGACAAGAGAAAATATTATTTATGATCTCAGTTCTCATTCTTACGTTTTTTTAGCTAGGGCAAGCAACGAGAAAAATGAAACGTTGCTAAATTTTTAGGTTTTTCTATTTCAAGTTTTGCTTGTTTGTATTTTTTTGATACCCCAATGAATCAACCATTTTTTACTTTAACAACTTCCAAAACCTGGCCTCATCTCGTTAGCTTTAATTGATTATTTAACGCTCCTTGCTCAATAATTCAGTTCAGTTCTTTTCTCTGGACAAGAAAATTATATATTCTGGATAAAGGCCAGAAATGTTAAAAATTGGGACTACAAAAGAAGTTAAACTAATGGCTATTTGTGTCCACGGCTAATGATCCATTATTTATGGCATAAAAGCCCAAATTTACAAATTCATTTTCACACCTGTAATCAACCTGCAAATGCATATTTTCAGTACTAGTGATTTATTTCCACAGTAGAAAAGTTGCAGGTGTGGTCCGATATTTAAGGCTTTTATTTTAAACTTTGGAATCTAAGGAATATTTTTTAGCCAATGGAAACTTTCTTTCCAGATTTTTTTTTTGGAAATAACAAAATAGATTTAGCAATGATATAAAACCACAACAAATTTGCTGTTTTGATATGCACAACCATGAACTTGCGATTTTTACTTATGTTACAAACCATCTTAAATTCAGAGCAATTCACTAATTCACTTGCTTTGTAAGCTAAAAAGTTAAAAAAAAAAAAACAGTATATAATGTATATTATCCAAGCCAAGCATCAAAAAGTGATTTTATTTAGCTTACTCCACCCTGAGTCTAGTTCAACGGTCACATTAGTCACAAACCCTTTTTGTATTTCTTTAGAATTCTGGTTTGGATTTGGATGGAGCTAAAGCCAAAGTGTCATGGATCGTTTACACAATTCTCCACAAGATTAAATTAAATGTCACCTAAAGCTAATCCAAAATACAATGGGACACAAGAATACTTATTAATGGTCCAATTCTCAATTCTTTCCAGAGAAAAATTTAACGCGTGGCTAAATGCTAATTGGCCTTGGATTGAGACAAATTACTAAAATGGTCTGCAATTCAGAATTCAGTGTGGGCCAAAAAAATATTTTTATTTAAAAATGTGCAGGGTGTCTCAAGATAATATTTATGCTGAACCCTGAATAAATATATTTCTCATATTGCTTTTTTAATATTGTTGATCCAATATTGCATTGTTCCCTTTTCTCCTCGTTTCATATTCCATCAACAAATAAAATTCTTATGCGTAAATCCACAACGGAAATTTGAGACAAGAAAAAATGTTTTTTGTGGGCTCTTATTTAATATTTTTATCAAATTTCTTTTCAAAGGTGAATTAAACTTGTACCTGAATTTAAAAAAAAATACAGAGAGCCATTTTAAAAAATCGTTTAAACTGTAATTAGAAAAAATCTTGAATAATTTGTTTGTGTTTATCACTCTTAAGTGAGGATTTGTTGTAAAACCTTTTTAACCTTTGTTATCTTATCTTGTCCTTCCAAGAGTTCACCGACTTGTGGCATTCTTTTGAAATCTTTGCATGTTTAAGTGTTTCTATAAGATTTAAAAATCTTCTTTACTCATATTCTAATCAATTTTGTCAATTCTATTTAACTGAAATTCCAAGGAAGGGATTAAATTAATGTCAATTTCAAAGTCGTAAAATCAATCAACAAGATTCCATTGTATCCTTGTTGACTTTAAATTTTAAAACTGGATTTTCATTAATCATTGTTCTCTAATAAATCTGGATTTTTTTTTATTTTTTAAGCTGCAATATTATTAGCATTATGTGGATTTTTAAAGGGAGTTTAAAAAAATAATACAAGTATACTCTATTTTTGGAGCCGCATATAAAAGAAGTAGTTAACTCAATTTTCTGTTCAATTGAACTTTCACCACCTCAAAAACATTTTAACTTCTTTCTGAATTTGTGATTTAATCCGATTTCCCGAAAATCCGATTCCACTCTTTTAGAGAAGGGGAAAGGGAAAGCCAATTTATTTCCTCTTACTTTGTAAATGTGGCTAATGTAAATGTTGATGAGTTATGAAAGCCATTCACCTGCGGCCAATTTTAGTTTTTGTAGTCATCTAAATACAAAATTTCCGAGCTGGAATATTTACTTTTCCGTATTTATTTCTCCCAGCAGGCAACTTGCATTAGAAGTTGATGTAAGTGGAGGAAATTTGATATTTTAAAAGCTTTTGATGCTCGACCAGTGTTCAGAGCTTGTTTTTGCGGGTTCGGATGTTGGCTGGATTTTTATGTTTGCAAAGTAGAATGCCATTACATTTATTAGGAAAATTTGGTGATTGTTCATCTGCAAAACAAAGTTTTGATGTCCATAATCCACGCATTTTCCTTTATACTCTATCTTTAAATTGCCCCGGGATTTTAAAATTAGTAATTTTCAAATGATCTGTAAATCCAGGGAAATTTTTATATGTAATATGCTAGATTCCATCAAAATTTTGTAGATCTTTTATGATTTTGTGCACATAATTAAATTATTTATGCAGTTTGCAGCTTGTCCTTCTGCATTTCAACATTAGAATTGTTATGGATATCATTCGTTCTTGCTTTTGTTGGAGTTCAACGTCATTGCATTTTTCCGAATTGTCCAATCGACATAATTAGCAAATTGAACATTCCCGGAGACATTTTGCACCAAAACCAAATAATTAATTTACAAGTATTACCTCAGTTACCTCAATTTTGAGGTCCAAATTAAAGTATTTAATTTAGTTATCATGTAATCTGCGTCCATTTGAAAACTTAAATTGAACTACAGAGACAATCAATTAGCAAAATTAAGCTGTTTATTTACAAAGTTGTTCCCAAATTTATTATGAATGCTATTTAAACAAAGTGAACCTCAAAACAGACAGAGACAACTTTATGTAAAGTTTGGGCTAATAAATGAAGCAATTTGTGTCTGTTGCGCGTTGCGTGTGTTCTCTCTCAACTTTAGAAGCTGAACTTGCTGATTGTGAGTCTAACAAAAAATTGTATTTATTTTTTCCTTCCGTCCTTTTACAAAATGTGACTGCGTACACAAAAAGTTGGTTAAAAAATTTTATGCATACATTTTCCTGTATAATTCCTAAAATTGCAAAGGGAATCTAAATGTTGTTATCTTAACATTTTATTCTCATTTTACAGAACACGTGGAAATAAAGAAATTGAACTATTTCTGAATTATAGATGCCAACGAGTGTATATGAAATGTTCCTTAAAATCTCATTTGATATGTACAGTAATCTGAATGTAACTCAACCCACTGGCATCTTCAAATTATCAACCACAATCAAAAGCTGGGCAAGGAATAACAAAAAAATCTCCAGGTGTCAAAATATTTGGTACGGTCTTATGATTGCACAATGCATTAACATTAGCCCGTAAAGTTCTACAAATGTCCCCTTCCATTGTCAAGTCAAATAAGTTGAAGTGATTAGAATTATTTAGAAGCCATCGAGTGGTGAAGCTGACTGA
The DNA here is from genome assembly GCA_034698145.1 of Proisotoma minuta. Taxonomy (NCBI): domain Eukaryota; kingdom Metazoa; phylum Arthropoda; class Collembola; order Entomobryomorpha; family Isotomidae; genus Proisotoma; species Proisotoma minuta. Next base: position 18,192 of record JAQIXN010000535.1, read on the forward strand.
AGATTCTTTAGTAAAGAATGTTGAACAGGAAACTTAAAAGTCCCACTGACTGAGGAAGGGAAAATATTTCTGACTCTGACATTTAAAATTTTAAGACCTCCCGGAGACACCTTCAAAGTTAAAATGTGAATGATTTGAAGTTTAGTTGGAGCAGAACCAAACCAAAAATAAACTAAAATCTTCATCTCATCATTTGTTCAAATCTCAAATTTCATCGGCTATTATGAAGGCTCTTAATTTTACAGTTTTGTACCAAAATTGTGAGAAATTTATCCAACAGGTAGAGGCAACAAAGAAATTTAAGGTCGCCTGCTGTGCGATAATTAGAGCCCTTCAAAATAAGGGCTTTTCGTTTATCAATACATCAATCACTTTTTAGGTTATAAATTCTCAAATTTCCCAAATATTTTAAGGCACCATTTTCCTGGCGAGTTAACGTTAAAATGTTTTGTGTAAAACGAATCTACAAAACTGCATTGATTATGGATTTCCATTCAACTGTTTGTTCAGAATACTTGATATTTTTCTAGAATGTTTGCATTATGAAAATCCTAAAAAATATGCACACTCACGCCCAACTTAATCATTTTGATCTAAACTTTTCCCCAAAACCAAACTCATAAGTTCCATCTCTTTTAAAACCAATTTGGGTAAATATTTACAAGGATAAATTAGAATTTGTTTCCTCTACTTGCAACATATTTGGTTAACCCTTCAATATTTAAATACAAAATATACTTTTTTGGGTTCGTTGGGGTTGGTTGTAAGTAAACAGGGAAGAGTTGAAATATTGAAAACCGATCGAGTGCATTACATAAACTCACAGAGTTTTCTTTGCCTTCTTCTTGAAAATGCAAATTGAGGGGAACTGAGCAAAGAAATAAGATGAGGCCATATGTCACTTCCCAAACATCATCTGCATAAATGGGAGCAAGATGGAAATGCACATTTTGAAACAGAAAAGATACAAAATTCCGCGACCATTTCGATTTTTCTTCTGTTTTCAAGAAGGATTATGTTATACGAAAGGGATTTTAAGAAAAATTTGAGATCCATATATTTTCCTGTGCAATAGTGCAATTTCAAAAGTTAATATAAAGTAAATAAGTAAATTGAAATTTACTTGGGAATTTTTTGATTTACAAATAAAAATATGGAGCATCGTTATATGTGTAGCCACATAATGAAATTAATATCTCCAACAATCCATTAGAAATACAACTATATTAGATTGTATTATCACGCATAATTACTCTCATTATCATATATTTGTCGTAAGTTCAAAGTTGGTCCGAAACTAAATACTCTGTATAGACTAAATAAACAAATTAAGACGAAACAATGTGTGGCTAGACAACTCTTTTTAAATAATTTTTTATGACGGCAATTGGCAATTATATACATTTTTATTGCCTTGTCAAAACAATTAGAAAGCTAAGCTAATCTAAAATATTTCATGGAAAATGTTAGCGTCAATTTTTATGCCGCATTTGCAAAATGTTTTGCAATCTTCATATTTCAACATTGTTTGCCATCTCTAAGCATAAAATATTTTTCAACCTCCAAACATTTGAATTTATCTCTTAAACTAATGCGACCTTTAGTATTTTGACTCCCGATAAATTTCCTCTCGTTTTCCACCCTTTGCTGCATCCATTTGGAGTGAAATATTTGGCTAACTTACTCTAAAAGAGTGATATTTGATGGAGGGGATGAAAGAAATGGATGGAATTTATTCACAGCCAAAAATCTCTTTTTATATATCTTCGGTCTCTTTCTTTGAAGCTGAGATTCATTAATCTTTCCTTATTAAAGGAGATTGCTTGGCATAAAATAAGTTGGCAGCGAAGCGGTGAGATATTTATTATGGGCAAAAATATCCATTTCCAGGAAGGAAATCAAAATCAAAGGAACTTTCTCCAGTTACAAATGATTGAGTTGCCCTCCGGCTATTTTATTTTATTTAAATTGGGCGGAAGTGAAACTCTGGAAAATTTGAAGCTGAAGTAAAATGCTGTTGGCTATTTTGTTAGCTACTGTTAAAATTGCCTTCATTTTGATGGCTTTTATGCAAAGTTCGGAAACACTTTTGAGACGTTTTCTTTTTCTGTTTGCTCCCTCGCCAACAGATTCATTTCCCAGAGGCAGAGATGTCAGAATAATGATGAGAGTGGAAGCTAATTTCATGGATCAATGAGTTTACTCCAAACTGTAAACTGTAAAACTGCCACCTAATGCGAAATTTTGTTTGGGACACAGAAGATAAAGACAATTTAATGTCGGGCTTTAGATTTAACAGATTTTGAGTGAAATTAAAACATCGAACTTGAATTTGTTTCTCTTTGTTTAAAGTTGCGATTTAGACTCGTTACAATCCAAATCTAAACTTTTTAATCATGTGCAAATCCCAAATCCCACAGGAATTCAGTCCCTTCAATTATTTTAAAGTGACAAAAGTTTGGCTTAAGGCTACAAATCCAATCCTTTCTGTCCATTTTGCATTTGAGTTAAACAAGGGAAATAAATTTGCTAAATTGCTAAATGTGGGTTCAGTGGCAGGACAGGACACGTGTAATTGAGACCAATTGGGAATTTTGTGGGGAAAGTTCGGTTGTAAATAGCAAAGTCATGCAAATTATTGGGAAGGTAGACAATTCCACTTTCTCCTTTAGCTAATTGGATTCCACGGACCACTGAACCCAACATTTGTGGCTAGATTCAACTTTTGGCTGCAATAATAAATTCTAGCTCCAATGCTAAAGTTTTCCAAGTTTTACTTTGTGTCAAAAATCCATGGATGAAAAAGGTAAAATTTCATTGGAAATATTTATGATGATTTTTAAACTTTGTCGTATCTTTAAAAATGTATTAATTATCAGGAAATTCAAAGTGAGTCCCATTTCTCAATTCTCACTTTCATGGGCTTCAAAGTTTCTATTTCACTTCTTCTTCCAGCCCAATGATAATTTGTCTGTCATCTCATCACAAAGTTGCTCATCCACAACAAATATCAGACTAACAAGCAAAGTTCCCTAATAAAATCTCTCCTCACTTCCAACTCTTTTCTCCTCTAATTATACAGCGACTTACAGACACTAATTACCAATTAGGATCTCTAGCTCAATTCGTACTCTGGTTTTTTTCACAATGCATAATTTTAAATGCATGTTTGTAAATTAAAAATTCTGAGAATAAAGATTTTAAATTTTCTCACAGCAGCAGCAGTCAATCCATCAAATTTGAACCAAGTGCGTGCATAAAGTGCACTAAATTATCATAATTTATTAATAAACCCCGAGTTTTGTGTTTACAAATCAAGTCATTTTTGTAAAGTTTGGGGTACCCAAAATAATCCGAAGAGTATTAAAACTTAATCCTTTGCCTTCATTCAAAGATTTAAGACTCGTTAGCCCTGCTTTGTATTAATATTTATTTTCTAGCTGGTCAATCACTATTTTCTAATCAAAGTTGAAATGGCCAATATCACCCTTCCCTGCGGGGGCTCTTGGCAAATGGAAAAATAGAGCGAGATTAGTTGTTATATAATATTGCTTGGTGTGAGGTCTTTAAATAAATACTCGATCGTTTCTATTGATAGGAAAATCCAAAATCCATAAGTCATCCTCAACACCTTCAACCAGGAAAAGCCAAACCACTTCAGGTCAAGGGAAAATATGTGGCTCTACATATGAAAATTGGGTTTGAATAAAATAAAGTATCCCCACATTTTACTTTAATAAACTTGGAAGCCTATACCAAAATTGCATTTTCGAGAAAAGATTTAGAAAAAAACAGAAATCATCACCTTTCATTAGTTTTTGTCATAATTTTTCCTGAATTTATGATGAGGGTTCAAAATTTAAAAAAAAACATTTCCCTGTCGCACTGGGAGGCAGTAATAAATCTAAAAGCTTGATTTCCCTTTGAAATTAGCAACCCTTAATTTTACTCTTGTTAGCTCTAAATTGATTATTTACTGGATCCCATAAATCGTTGATCTGTGTCCAGCTTTCAACTAAAAAGACCACATGAGATGAAAGAATTGCTAAGGGCTTTTTAATTTAATGGTCGGTGTAATAACGAGGAAATGTTTTTTGTACAAAATCTCACACCATGCATAAATAGTTGTTAACTATTCATCGATATTTATAAATATGTTGTTCCCAATTTGCTTAAAACTGTGTCTTTAGCACTAGCAAGTGAGGATTTTACTTTAAACCTTTTGACCTTTTCTTATCTTGTTTCTTGCTTAAGAGTTCATGGACTTTTTGTAGTTTTATGTCTTAAAAAATGGATAAAATTACGTTCTTTTAATCTCAAGTAGCAAGCTTTGTGTTAGAAGCTTAAAATTTAAAGGTGGCTAATAGCCAAGATTTGAGATTCTTTTATTTACTGGACAATGCGATTGTTGATGGTGTAGTATTTATGTACTTAATTTAATTGCCTATTGTTGTCTAAATGATTTGGTTTTTTATTTTGAATGCGACTTGAGATCTCTTTTGTACAGAGTGTCTCAAATTAAATATACGAAAGTGAGACTAATAAATGCTTGCTTTTTATATTTGTGTTAAAAAAGCTTCTGGAGTTGATACGTTTACTGGTTTTTATATTCTAGAGTTTTCTGCCGTTTTGCTCAATTTTAAAGTGTTTTAAAGTTCCAGATCACTTTATATAAAATGAAATAAAACATATATTTACCTGATTTCTTTAAAACCCAGATTCCCAACTTGATCTTCCCTGTCTCATACTTTTTGTCCAATCTCACAAACAAAAAAATCCAACCAAAATTACATACCACCAATCCAAATTATTTTATACAAGTCTATCGAAATCGAAGCCTCCAAATATTTCCTTTCTCAAAATGAAATCACTTCACCACAAACCAAACAACGGACTGCCACTTAAGTAAATAGAATACAGGCACAGAGACAGATGCAAAGGAGCAAATGCTTGGGCTAATAAAGTTATTTACGAACGTTGTTCTCTCCCTCGATCTTGGAATAGAACTGAGTCCAAAAACAAGCCTCACTCTTTTCCCAACCAACAAAAACCAAGTTGGCTTTATCAACCACAGCATCAGAGTCAAAGTCTGGACTTGCAGTGCAACAAAAAGCTGTAGGTGTCAAAATGACTTTACTTCTTTTCCGTAATGATTGCATACACAAAATATTAACATTGAATTGAATGGGGGACAAAGGAAAGTGTGTTTTGGACAGCTCATCATGCTCTAACGGAATGTTTAATATTACACAACATTACTTGCATTTGCCCAATTGCCACTGTTGAGTAAGGAATATATGAGAGACCTCCCGGAGTGACAAAGGCAAGAAAATGAAAATTCAATGATTTCTGGAGAGTCGTTCATAAATTGTGTATTCTTAAGGAAATGGGCAATTGTTAAACTTATCAGTTCACAGTCCCCTTCATTCGTCCACGTCAACTTCAGCCCAAATCTAAAATCTCCAATTTCTTCTTCCACTTGGAAATTTAGTTCATATGTATTTGTATTTTACACCCAGATCAAATAATTCTGAAAAGGGAGTTAACTTATGAGTTTATAAGTTATGTACGTATTCACTTTGTTCTTTAATTTAAGCCAATAAAGGATGTAGCAAAGCAGTGAGACGAATCCAAGTCTTTCGATGTTTTTTGACGAACTTGGACATGTGGACGGACAGACAGACGTCCACTTGACGAAGGTTGTGCCCTTAAAAAGTAGGGTCCCCCGCTGTGCCCACAGCCCAACAATTAAGGGGCTGGAGTTTCCCGTCAAAATATCAAGGGCCTTCGTTTATCCACACATCAATCACTTTCATCCACCTTCTCAACTTTCCCAAAATATCTATAGATCTGTGGAACTGTGTTAAATTTATTCCTCGTTATCCCAAATAAATTGGACGACATTTATTTATTTAACAAGACTCCGTCTGCTCCTGTTTTGTTAGATTATCATCGCCTAATTAATCACTCCTTTAACCAACATGTGTTGTTCAAAATTGAAACGTTTCAATTTTTCTGAAAATTTGTAGTTTCCCTTGTCTCTGGGCAACCAACCGCAAATTCTTTTGTCTGAAAAAAATTTATGTTCCGAGCAGTTCCCACTCCCACCAGGGATTTGGTTTGGGCTCTAAAAGAACATAAATAAATTCCGGTTTAAAGTTCCTAAATCCGTCTGAAAGGCAAATGTCCACAATTCTATTTCCTGTGAAATGCAACACGTTGAAGTAAAGTTACAGCATCGTATGCAGCAGTCCATAAACTTTTCTGGAAGAATGCAACTTTCTTGGAAGGAAATAATTTAACTTCCCCCTTTCTTTCTACCTATTGTAAATGCATACATTGTAAACTTTCAAGTCCAATTTTTGCATAAAACACAATAAATATGCCAACTTTACAAAGTTCCCATGGTATTTGTATTCTTAGATGTTCCAATTCCCTCCCCCGCTGTGGCTCCAAAATAATTGCGTCATTTGCAAGTGTCAACGGAGTAATCAAAGCTAAAGAAGCTGCCAAATGCTTCCCTGTGGGATGTTAATTGGCCCATTTGTTTTAGCCGAATAATCAAAAATCGACCACACCTTCAATAAATCCAGCATAACACCATGAAATCATTGCTATTGCTATAATTTTTAATTTGTCTTGCTTTAATCTTATTACGTATTATTGTCGTTGGTTGTTGAGAGTTTAAGTGCGTTTAGCATCATCTTTAATTACACTCGCAATCTGAGCTCGGAATTGGAATTGAAGTGGCATTAAATTACATTGCTTTAGCTTTAGCTCCTTCTTCCCTGAATTTCTTGTGATGTCTCCAATCACTTCTTAACTTTAATGGGAATTTATTTAATGGAATTCCTTTGAAAATCCGTATCGCACCGTAATGGAACTTGTCCTTTAGCCCGTCAAAGAAAATTTGTAGACGAATTAAACAAACGACAAAACAATGTTGTGAGATTGAGTCTAAAATAATTAACGTTAATTTGAGAGAACAGGCGACGATCAAAATTCAAAGTGAATCTGGAAAAAAATCATTGAATAACGGTTTTTCTTCTATTGAAAAAAGAAATAGGAGGAAAGTAAATATGAAAACACATCAAATCCTTAAAATCAATAAAATATTTCATTCATTCCGAAATTCTAAGGCCTAAACTCAAGTCAAAGTCAATACAATGTACAATGGATGTCAAAATCAGAGTCATTAAATAAACGTTTGGCATCTTCCATCCTTAGCTTTTCTCACCAGGGAATCTTTTCTTGTTTGGTCAATATTCCTTGTTGTGGGGTCTACCTTTTATACAGAGTGACCCAAAATAAATATCACAGGCTGTGCATCTAAAGCTAAATAAACTCTTGGGAAACAGATGTAATGTTGTAGCAAAGCAATTTCCACAATTATGATGTCCCCTGTGGAAATTTGACATTTTTACCATTGACCCTCTCTGAAATAAGGCCTCATCATCAAAATAAAATTTTACATCATGTGGTCATCTCTCATGATCAGTGACGATGCCCATTTTCAATTGGAACCTTCAATTCTGACATTTCATAAGTTATCGTCAGACGAACGGACAATACTGTTAACATACAACGTATACATGTATAGTTCTGTGCTTTATGGAAAAGTCACAAGTCATTACAAACAAGCTGAAAATGTAAAATTAAATTTCAATTCGTTCCCTTGTCGAAAGATAAGGAGCAGACTTTACTTTGCTCTTTCTGAGAAACTGCCGACAGAAAGTTTGAGCTGGAATTTGGGGTTTGAGCCACAGAATTTATATTTTCTTCACAAAACCACGTATTTATGGATTTAGGGTGAGACGATAAATTTCTCGATTCTAAGTTTGAGGTTCAAGGGTAGATTTAAAGTCCATTTTATTATTTGTTTTTCTTCTGGTAATTGAATTTTAATGGATTTTACGATATTTGGTATTTTTAAATTTGAATCTACTGTAAGCTGTATCTTATAAAATTTTATATATTATGCAAGCATAACTTTGACCACATCTTGTGAAATTTGACATAAATTAAATCACTTAAGCATCTAATGCAATTTCTTGTCTTATCTTTGTCATATTTGACCCATTACCCTTTTGATAAGTGTTTGAATATATTTGTAAAACACAGATAAAGAGAGATCTAGTTAATTGCACAGGCCAAGGCTAAATTACACTCTCTTTCTAAACATTTAAGACAATCCTAAAAACTAATTTGGTTTTAGAGCAGGGCAAGAATTTTATCCTCTCCTTGTTTGTTATTTCCAAGAGCACGAACAAAAGCCGAAATCCGGGATTAACTTCCAGAGAAGGAGTGAAAGAATATTTAGTTAAGCCCTCAACAGAATTTATCTCCGGACATAAAAATCTCCTAAATCTTTCACAAGAATGCAAAACTTTGGGAACAGCGGAAGTTGCTGACATTTGCCACTTGCCACATTTCAATCATTTAATCCTTGTTTCAACTCTTTATTATGCGTCAAATGCATGATCTGTCTGTCCATCTGTCGAACGAAGATTATGGAGACTTTGTAAGCGTTTATATTCACGAGGTCTTGTCGGAAGTCCAGATCAAAAATAGGGATACCTTTAAGGTCAAATTTCCTATTAATCGCCCGGTTGCTATGGGGACAAACGTTTATGCAACATCAAAAAAGCAATTCAGCATTACACCATTGTAAATAGTTGCTTTTTAGCAAACCCTACTGACTGGATAATTAGGCAAGAAATTCAATAGCTCAATCTGAGCTTGTCTCATTTCTGCAGAAAACAAACAAGTTTAGACTTGGTTTGGATTTCTTTTCCTGACTTCGTCTTCTTCTTTAATCTTTATTTTATTGCTGAGGGAAATGTGTCCTTTTTCTTTTGTGTAATGTGATCAAATGGAATTCACTGGGAAGGAAAATATCTAAAGGAAATTCACGTCGTGCTTGAATTTTATTTATATTTCTATTGTAAATGTAATGGCACAAAAAATCTGGAAGCTGTAACTTAAATCGACATCGTTTAGATTTAAATTATTAGCCTCTAAATGTAATTTGATTTTAGTGACATTTACTAAAACTTTGTTTAATCCCAAACACACGAAATATAATAATTTACATGTTCCCTTTCTTCTGCTAATTGCCTTTTTTACACCTCAACCTTCTAATTACTTTGCGTGTTGTTTAAGCTCGGACTTAAATGAAATTATTCCACGTTTCTCCACAAAATAGGGAGGGAGTGAAAGTAATTCTATATTTTAAGAAATCCTCTTAGATTAATGAGGTGTGCTAATAAAGAGGGGAATAAAACAGGAGAAGATTAACTTCAACTTGAGCCAACCATTGTTTTATTTTGTTCACTTGGGATTTGGAATAATTGCGTCATTTGCAAGTGTCAACAGGAAATGAGCTCAATCGATCAAAATCAAAGCTGGAAATAATGAGAAACTTGAGTTTTGTGCTGCAGTTGCCACGGACACGGCTGCAGTGCATTTTGGGACATTTTTATATTCACTTTACAGCCGTCTTAAGAAATGCAGAAGAACTCATCAATCATTTCCTTGGCTTTGGGTGACATGAAGAGAAACCAGAAAAATTCTGATTCTTCATCCAACAATTTCCTAAAAGTGTGAAGCACTTGAGGAAATTAACTTTTATCGGATCACTCCAATTTTCCGGAATAATTTTGCTTATGTTAAGCATTTTGTATCGTAAATTTTGAGATTCAATTGATGTTCTCAAAATTCTGCAATTTACGATTAAAACAGAACTTTGCACATTTTGATGGAATATTAACGGAACTTGGATAATAAAATGAAGCCAAGTCAAGCAAAAGCAAAAGTAGCTGCACGTAACAAACAAAATATTTGCGGCTAATTTCACGGATGAGTGAAAGCAGCTCAAAATGTCAAAAGCAAACCTAATTTAAATTTCCATGCTAAAGCAGTTGATAACTTTTACATGATTCTGGGCAAAAGATCAAAAATGAAATTTGAAAAACTTGAAGTCAAAGCCGAAGCTTATCCCCGAGCTTGAGCTTAGCTCTGTATTATTTATTGGCTGCATTTTACGACCTTATCTCCAATCTTTGTTTTGACTTTCTCTATTTACCTTGCCACTGCCACTGCCTTCAGCTCTTTTATTGGTGTGGCAACGAGCTAAGTTTCTGCCATAATAAAATAAACTTTCTCTCCTCTTGGATTTATTTCTGGCTTTAGAAACACATTTTGGGTTTAAGTACAAGACAGCAAAATAAAAAGAAAGTGGTGAGAGGAGAAAGTAAAACAGAGATTTACGGCTTAACTTAATCTAGCAAAGGAAAATAATTTGGAAAAATAAATTCTACAAGTAATCAAGGGCTGGGAGATTTTGTCTTGATCTTACACAAAAACAGCGATAAACATGAAACACGACATTTTATGGTGGCATGACAACCGGTTCAAAATGTTCGAAACCTAGCAATTAACACTTGCAATATTATCTAAATAAAAAATGCGAGGAAATGACACGTGCCCAATTTAGCAAATTGATATCATCCTTTTAATAGAACTCAGGTGCAATTTAAGTTAGACTTTACGCAACATAAAAACGGGGGACGCAATTATTTGTGGAACTTGATATTGTCATCAAAGAAGCAGTCATTTTCATTATTACTCACTTTCACCTTCCTTTGTACATTTTGATGATGGAGGGCGATGAAATAAGTTTGAGTGACACTTGTTTGCTTTCACTCCCCTAAAGATGAGTCACTGCCAAACAACGAGCTGCATTTTGTCACTTCCCTTTAAATTAAAACTTCGTTCAATGATTACGCAATGAAAGACTTTATTCATTTATCTCTATTTAAAATGATAAAGCCGTAAATCAACTAAAGTTACATGCTTTGTTTTTAATTACCAAGTTTTAAGCTGCAAATGTCTGAAAAGCTACAAGCCCAATTTTAAATGCTTGAGTTTTCAAAATCTTTGCTCAAAAATAGGCTCACTTTCAGAAACATTCTGCAAAACTGCACAACTTTAACAGTTCTTGGGTCGTGACATTGACATGGACATGACCACATGTGACAATTTCCCATATGCAGCCAATTGCTTAAACATTTCCATTGCAGCTGATGCTTGCATTGCATGAGAAAAGTTGGGCACTCATCAATCATCTCCCCCCACAAAATTTCCCCTTTTTCTTCTCCTCACGTCAATCAAACGTCATGCAGTGGCTAAATTTCAGACTTGGCCCAAACATTTCACCACCCAGAAAATATTCTTTCATGGAATTAGAATTAATCCGCGGCTGTGCATGACTCCGCATAACAATCGGGTGAAAGTTTAATGATAAACTTTAATCCTTTGAAAGTGGATTATGGAAATACCTTAGAGTAGAATTACGATTTTCTTAATCTTCAAGAAAATGAAAAATACTGATAGAACATTCTTTAAGAATGAAATATTTTTAAAAGAGGGCCATTTGTCTGTCATCTTTATCCAACTGCAAAATGTTGCAGTTATGCACTTTGCCAAAATAAGATTTGTAAATGTCTAACAAGCAGATTAATTTGGGTATGAAATATTTACATGTGCATATCACTCTTTAGCTCGTTAGTGAAGTATAAGATATAATTAATTCTATAAAAATTCTACAAGTGTGAATAAATATTTCAAAATTGCAACAGGAAATTAACCTGTAATTCTGCTTCGGAAATATAATGCAAATGAAATATAATCAACATTTAGAGTCATGAAAACTTCAATAGTTTAATGCCACATAACAAAATATAATATCAATGTCTTTTATCACTAAAAGCTTCCTTAATTTCGTGGGTCACAAGGAAATTAAGTTCACCCTGACACATTATCCCCCAGTTTTTGATGACGTCAATAGGGACAGCCAGCACTGACGAACGTTCAAACAATTTAGCCTCAGTTTCGGAGCTCGGGATCTCATGAAACGCCAAAACCGGAAGCCTCCAAATACATCCAAGCTATTTTAAGTAAAAAAAAACAATTTTAAAACATTTTAAAAATGATTAAAAGATTAGTCCTTTAATTACATCGACATCGTTCGGCGAATTTGGGTCTTTAAATTTGACTTCACAGATGAAATTATTGGCAAGATTCTTGTCCCCTAAGACGCTAACCCAGACAAAAAACAGTTTGCTCTGCACGGAGACTTGCGAATGGACGACAAATTCTTGGTTTTTGAATACTATAACGGTGTGATCCCATGGTGACCATGACAACAGAGTACTTCCCGGTTGAGTATGAAGCTCTGCCAAATCAAGCGCTTTTAAATATTAACCTTATAATTAATGGCTATTTTAATACATACTTTCATCATATAGATAAGTTTCAGTGAAGCTGGGACCAATGTGAATCACCTGATTATGAGTGTCCTTCAAGTGTTTGGTGTATTGATGGAATTGAACCTTCGCACCGCAATTCACATTGTATTCGCAGATTATCTCACTTCAAAATCCAAATATTAGTTAATATGAACAATTTATCATCAAATAGCCACTACCGGAAGTAACAGAGGGGCAAATGGTCCGCAAATTTAGTCGACAGCACGCCGTCCTTGCATCCAGCCTCCAAATTTGCGCACTCGATCTTCTTATTAGCCTAAACAAATTAGCAGTGGTAAATCTCAATTCCATATTTAAGTTTAGTATGCTATTCTTACCTCTTTCGCCAACTTTTCGCCAACCGGAGAAGGAGTGAGCCGAGGAAGTTGACACGTTGGACAGGCGCTGAACTTTGGGGCGCATTGTCCGCAGAGAAAATGGGCGTTGTCGCAACTGTAGATGGGCGAGCTTGAGAAGTCCCAACAGATGCTGCACTCCAAGAACCTTTCGATGAATTCAATGTTGGGCGAGTTGTCGTCAATCTTTGGCTTCTTCAACGCCGGGGAGTCAGGCCGGGAAGATTCCTCTCGATTTTCAGAGCTTCCACTTGGCGAATTTGTGGGGCTGTCAGTCTCCTCACTTCCGGACATTTTTGAACAATTTTTCGCCGAAGAGAATGAAAGTCTTTGTGCTAAAATATGAAACGGCTCTCTTTTTTTGAAAACGCGCTGCTGCAAAAACATGAGATTTTTCTACAACTCTGTGGATTTTTCCCAGAAAAATTATTTTTTGGGAGCTTTTAATTAATTTAAAATTGCAATTACATTAATCGACATTTATAGTCTTTAAAAAGTCATTAGTTTAATGTCGCATAATAAAATGGAATATCAAAGTCTCAACCTTAAGCTTCCTTAATTTCATAGGTGAGGCACAAACGTCGAATTTCATCAATGACCCCCCCCCCTCATTTTTGTATATAAAAAATAGAACAAAAAGTCTCTTATACGTAAAAATAGTTTAAGTTAAGCGTTTTTAATTTCATAAGTCACTTCAATAGGAATAATTTTATCTCCCTCCAATATCCCCCATTTTCTGAGCGCAGCCATCGGGAAGGCCGACACTCCCAACCCTTCTGAATATTCAAATAATTTAGCTACCGGCGGGTTTGTGGGGATTTCATGAAACGCCAAAACGGGAAGTTTCCAAGTACATCCAAACTATTTTAAATAAAAATCAATTATAAAATGTTATAAAAGTTTACCAATAATTCTTACCTCATTCAACGACTTGACTTTAACTTTGCAAATGTAATTATCAGCAAGATCTTCGTCTCCTAAGACACTAACCCAAGAAAAAAACTGTTGCCTCTGCTTCGAGACTTTTGCATCTACAATAAATTCATGGCCTTCGAATTTTGTAACGGCGTGGCCCCATTGGTACAATACAATTCTATGCCTATCGTGTTTTTCTGCAAAGTAAACCATTTGTGAATACTATTTAATGATTCTTTTTTCACATACTTTCATCATAGAGATAAGTTTCTCTTATTTTCGGCCCAATACGAATCTTTTCTTTATGGACGTCCTCCAAGTGCTTAGTGTACTCATGGAATTTGACCTTCACGCCGCAATTCACATCGTAGGTCCCGTAATTGCATGTTATCTCCCTTGGCAATGTAAATATCAGTTAATATTAGAAATCTTAAATGAGGGAATAACTACCGGAAGTAGCAGGAGGTCAAATGATCAGGAAATTTAGTTGATAAGACGCCTTCTTTGCAGCCAGCCTCCAAATTTGCACAATCGAGCTTCTTATTAGCCTAAAAAATTGATATACAGCATTAAATATCGACTCCATATTTAAATATAATATGCGTTGTTACCTCTTTGGCCAATTTTTCACAAGCTGGAGAAGTATTGAGCTTTGGATTTTTGCAGGTTGGACAGGCGCTGAATTTTGGGGCGCATTGACCGCAGAGAAAATGGGCGTTGGCGCAGCTGTGAATTGGCGAGGCCGGAAAGTCTAAACAGATGCTGCACTCCAAGAACTTTTGGATAAATTCAATGTTCGACGAGTTGTCGTCAATCCTTGCCTTTGTTGAGGCCGAGGAGGCAACGGGCGAAACTTCTCCTCCTTTTCCACAAGTGGCGCAAGACGACGAGGTGGCGGAAGAAGGTGAGGTGCCTGCAACGGGGGACTTTGGGGGTGAGCTGGGCGCCTCGTCATTGCTCGACATTTTTCAATAATTTTTAGACGAAGAAAATGAAAGTCTTTGTTCTAAAATATGAAATGGCTCTCTTTTTGGATGACGCGCTGCCAACAACTCTCAGAAAAATTGTTGCATTGTATTGTAAATTAGATTCCTTGGAAATTCCTTGTTATTCTATGATAACCCTATCCCATTTTTATTTATATGCGTGGCAATTAAGGTGTGATTACAAAAAGCAATAAAAGAACGATTGCAATTAAAACTACATTTAAAGTTTATTGTCTCAACAAAATCAAACATCAATGTCTCTAATATTTAAAAATAATTAGGCGTCTTTAATTTCATAGACCACTTCGAACCAAAATGCATCTTGGCGCATTTCCCCAAAATTATTTTTGATTGTTTCCATCGGCATTACAAACACTGCTGAATATTTGAACAATTTGACCTCTAATTCATTGCTGGAGACTTCATGGAACGCCAAAACCGGAAGTGCCCATCTGCATCCAAGCTATTTGAAATAAACATCAATTATTAAGCAATTTCCTTGTGACACGATCAATCCTTACTTTATTGGATTTTGGATTCTTGAATTTAACCTCCCAGATGAATTTATCAGCAGTACGCTTATCCCCCAAGACGCTAACCCAGGAAACGTACAGCTGACTCTGCTCCGAGATTTGGGAATGGACAATAAATTCATGGCTTGCGAATTTCACAGCCGTTTGTCCCCATGGTGACCATATCTTTCCAGGTGTAACACTTGCAGGTTTTTCGTCTACAAAGTAAAACATTTACGAGTTAAACGAGTGTTGCTCTTACATTGTTAAATACCTTCATTGTAGCTGTAAGATTCCGAGAATTTCGAACCAATTCGAATCTCTTCATAATGGACGTTTTCCAAGTGCTTTGTGTACGCATTGAATTTGACCTTCGCACCGCAATCCGCTTCGTAGCTGCATGTTATTTCCCTTAACAGTGGAAATGTTAGTTAAAGTGGACATTTTTAAATGGGATATTTGAAAAAAGTATTACCGAAAGTAGCAGAGGGGCAAATGATCGACAAATTTAGTTGACAAGACACCCTTCGTACATCCAGCCTCGGAATTTGCACATTGGATCTTCTTACAGGCCTGTGGCAATATTAATATTGATTAAATAGTTATTTAAATAAAAATAAAATGCCCTGATCTTACCTCTTTAGCCAATTTTTCACAAGCTGGAGAAGGACGGAGCTTTGGTAGTTGACACGTTGGACAGGCGCTGAGTTTTGGGGCGCATTGACCGCAGAGAAAATGGGCGTTGGCGCAGCTGTGGATGGGCGACGACGGAAAGTCCAAACAGATGCTGCACTCGAGGAACTTTTCGATAAATTCGACTTTCGAAATCTTGTCGTCAATCTTGGGCTTCTTTGACGCGGGGCAAGCAACGATCGAAGTTTCACTTCGTTTCTCACAAGTCGACGCCATGGATGGGGGTGGCGAATATAAAATGTCGCTGCCAGCGCTATAGTCGTCACTACTTTCACTACTACTACTGCTCTCACTCTCACTGCTCGACATTTTTGATCGGATGTCAATTCAATTAATTGCGTGAACGTTCTCTGTTTGAACGTCGCGCGTTGGCCGAATCAATGCTCATTTGACAGATTCGAGATTTTTTCAGAAAATAATCACAAGTTGAAATTTGTAATTAAATATATAAAAAATTTAAGATTGAAATGAGTTTCTACTATGAATTGGGCGGAGAATGTAAAAGGTCAATGAGATTGTCCGTCCCCTCGTAAACGTGACCTTGCGACATGACATCCCACGCCGAGTTACAAGATTAACTATGAGTTTAATTCCACGGAGCGTTTTGGCTCCATCCTACCCCCTTATCAGCCCTTGGCTATTGCTTCCTAAATTTTGTCTCAATTTTTGGATGCAATGATGAGTAATTTCAATTTGGGCTTAAAATGGGAAGCAGTTAAATTGGCTTTTATGCCACTAAACAAATTAAGCTTCCCTTCCATTAAAATCCAACTCAAAGCTGGGAGTGGAACTAAATCAATTTATTTCCATTCTTTAGGTAAATAGCTCAATAGAGGACAAATAAATTGAAATGGGGTTGGGGACAAAGAATAAAGACATTTCACAGACAAAGATTTTAAATTTAATGGCTTGCACTTCATTTATAATTTAAGGAATTGTCAATTGTCATGTCGTTTTTGTCTTGTCATCTTCAAAAATAGGCAGCATAGATGAATAAAGTCGTAAAACAACTCAATTTACACTATTACACTTGTCGTAAATGTCGTAATGAAGGAGCGACAGTCCGACTATTTCTGAGTCAGAAATTCTGACCCCTGACCTTGAAATAACTGACCAGTTATTTACTTTGACTACTTTGAGCAGGGAGTAGCTTCATTTCGTAAGTTTGCATACAGAACTTGTGCCGCTAGGTAAAAACTTTATCAAGCTAGCAGATAGACGGACGGACAGAATGCAAGTTAAATGTAGCACTTTGACTATTATTTCTTTCCATAAAATAAATTTCTGTGTGGGGGCATAAAATTAAATCAACATGAAATAAAACCACAAAAAGAGGACTAATAAAAATAAACGTTAATCCACCACATTTTTATTACCTCGTAAAGTGAATGTAAATAGAGAAATAACATAAAAGTACAACCAAAACAGACACGCTTCTGAAATTAATTAAATTAAATTTCTGAAAACGCTTCTGAAAATAATTAAATTTGAAGCGAGTTCATAACAATTTGATTAAACCTCATCATTTTAGAAGTTACTCTTTGGAATATTTGGTGGCCCTTAAAAGGGCCGTTGGTTAAGTAAAAGTTGAGATCAG
>JAQIXN010000536.1:0-35548 GCA_034698145.1 Proisotoma minuta
ATGGGGAATTGGGAGGCGAAGAGGGTAAGGAACCAAGGGGCGGCGTAGAGCGACGGCAGCACGTCGTAATGATTGAGAAGGAGGAGCAAATCGGGGTCTTGGTCGTGGACGAGTCTCGTCAACTGATAAAGCTTCACTTGGAGCTCCGCCATGTCCGGCTTGTAAAGCTCCCTCCCCCCGAGCTCCAACATTATGAAGCGGAGGAGATCAAAAGCTTCTTCTTCTTCCAGCTGTAACCATGGAAATTATTATCATTTAAAAACGATGGGTTTGGGCTTCGGAGACTTGCTGCCCCGATTTTTCTTAAATCCCGTGATTTTTAATCTATAAAACCCTGGTTCGAGCTTCAATTGGAGCCTCAACTTCCAACTTACATGCATAAGTAGTAGACCAGCCACAAAACTAAGGCCTTGGCAATATCCCACATCAGGGTCGAGGAGGGAGTAGGCTTTGAGAAGGTTAAATAACGCCAATTGACCCGAGCCCAGAGCCCCCGAGAAATAAGGATGAGTTGGAAAAGTGCGGCCAAGATCGATCAAAATAGCGTGTTGCTGAGACGTGAGTTGGCGGAGTAGAGCTTCGTAACTTAGCCCCATGTTGGGCAGCCCCGCGTGCAGACCCGAAGTCGAATTCGAAGATTTCTTGAGTTGAACCAAAAATTGCCAGATTTGACCCCGTTTAGCTTTAGGAACACCGGTTAGGAGGGCGGCGTCTAAATTAAAAAAAAATGCTTTAATTTCCACAAGGATTCGAACTCGCTCCGCTACTCACCTATAGCGCTCTGGCTCGCGGGCACGCTGCCTGAGATTAATGAGTCCCAAGCTTGGCTTGCGAGCCCAGGCTCGAACTTTCCGAGCTCTTTATACCCAAGTTTAAGCCGCTTTACATCCGCAAGCTCCTGATTTGCTTTAAGTCTCTGATTCTGTTTCTCCATTCTAATTAAGATGAGTTGCTGTTGGATTGCACTTCGCCAAAGCTCGCGGAGCTCGGCTTCCGTCCGTTTCCTTGGCGGGGAGCCTGAGCTTGGAAAGAGGCTTTTATTTAGCGACCTCGAGGTCGATCCCGGACCTGGGCGTCGACCTGGGCTTGCGCCATGCGACGGGGAGGGTGGCGGGGGAGAGATTACTTTCTTAAAGAGGGTATGACGCCAGGATGAGGAAGAGGACGCCTTGCTCGGCGTCGGCGCCGAGCTTGAGCTTGGCGTTGGATTTGAGTTTGAGCCCATTTTTTGAAACCTGCAAATTAGCAGATACAACTTTAATTTGTTAAACTCCATTAAAATGATTTAACTAACTGTCCAAAGTTTTGTCTACAATGCGTTGCGATGGCAACCAAATTTGCACTTCTCAAATAGCATTAATTAATTTGAGCCATTTGTTGCTCAAATCTTTATCAAAACAAACAAACCGATGACTAACACACAAAACCAAATCATGACTAACAGCCAAAACTAGTCCATCCAAATTTCACAAAATAACCAAAATGTTCCCAAAATTCCACCTCAAATATATAAACTTATCTTAAAAATATTAAATTCTTTACCTCATGTAATAAAGCAAGAGCTTTAGCCTAGCATAAGCTTCCAAAAGTATCACAAAGCTTGAGCAAAGTCAAAATTTGAGCTTTAGATTGGGGACTCGTCAAATTTTTAAAAATTAGACCACAATCAAAACCAAAAAAGTTAAAAAAACGAGGGAGTTGAGGTAAAATGTGTGTGGCCAGGTGCAAACTGAATACAAATCATCATCACCTTTCATTAGCCTACCACCAAAATGTAAACTCAAGGACAGCCAATAATCAATCCAAACAGTGTCAAATTGCACCCAAACTGCTTTTTAACCAACGGCAGTTGCAGTCGGGTTTAGCCAGCTTGGAAACAAATTTAAGCTTGTCGAATTTAATGTCGTTTGTGTCGAAACAGTTTATGCAAGTAAAATTGTCGGACGAACAGACAGAGCATACATGTTTAAAAGCCACTTACAGATTAAGCATGGGGCTATGACCATGTCCATGTCCACCTCCCTGACCATGACCATGGGCTTCTGAAGTTGACGTTCTCCTCACATTTTTAATCTCATACCGGATATTTGTATTATCCCCTGAAAGAGAGCCGAGGGTGGAGGATCGAGGGCGAAAGGGTCGGATGGGAGAATCGCTGACTATTGGGGAGTCGTTCTTAAGTTTGGGGGATGGACTTGGAGGTGACGAAGCGTCAGGCCCTGACCCTGACGATAATGATGACGAGGGATGGAATGACAGCAGGGGACTTAGAGGACCCTTCCGTTTTGAGAGGAAGGAGTCGAAAGAACGTTTCGCCTGGCGAAAAAGAAAGATTGTCGACATTGGCTATGACGAAAAAGTAGACAACATACCTTGCTAAATATTTCCCCTGATGGCGAAGGAAGAAATTGACTTAGAAATTCTGAACGATTTTCCACACTGTCGTGAACATGTTTCACCTGCTTCGATTCGCAATGGACTCTGAAATCCTTTTTTGTTAATTTTGACCCCAACTGACCTTGACTTTGACCTTGACCTAATTACTCACCTGAGGAGCATCATGAGCAGTTCGTTCTGCTCCTGGAGGGAGGGGGAGGAGCCGTGGGCCCCTGCAAACTTGTGCAGGATATTACTCCGCTCCTCTTCCCCAAGGGAGTTAAGCTGTTTGAGAATTGTGAGCTGTATCTTGGCCTCGTTGTCTCCCACCGACTCCAACTCCGAACAGAGATCTCGATACCAGACCATGGGGCAGTGGTCACAGGACTCGGCTCCCCCGCCCGACCCCTCACCCGCCGCAACGCTTGCAGTCCTCAACACTGAAAATATGCACATGAGTTGGTTATTCGACCCGTTTTTTTGCGCCTTGTGTCGAAAAGTTCGAAAAACCCTCTGGGTCTGAGGTTTTGAACCCTGTGGGTCAAAACCCATCCCAACGACAGACAGACAGACAGAACATTCAAGTGTCTGAAAAATCTCAATATTCCCAAAATGCTATAAATTACTTGAATATTCCAGTTTCTAATTGCTGATGTTGAAGGGCGTACAATGTTTGACTAACAACTAATTTTCCAGCTGGTTACTATTAGTAACTTACTAATAGTTGCTATGGTATCAAATGACAATGAAGTAATGAACCATTAAAAGTAAAGTCTGTGCATAAATAAACCATAAATACAATGCCATGTTTATTTATGCTTTCAACTTTCGGCTTTTACACCAAATAATGGACTCGTTACTAGGTTACGTTCGAGTCCAGCTCACATCTCAGTTTTTTGTAAAAAGACAGACGGACAGACAGAGCAGACACTTACCATTTAAAATATCGCTTGCAATGGACGCCGACTCGGTTTTGAAGACATAGGCCACATATCCAGATCCAACTTCGCGACAAATGAAGCCAAAATGGCTTCGGTTTTCTTGTCCCTGCAAATTTAAGTGGGCAAATAAGGTCAATGACCTGAGGTCAAGGTCAAGGTTCAAAATTTACTTTGTTTACCTGTGAGATTTGACTAAATTCCCGAAAAGGCTTTGAAAACAACAGAGTTTTTGCATCTGGAGAAATAATTTTGAGCTCAGCCCTTCCAACAATTAAAATCATCGTCCTATTGTTATCCCCTCGACTCCTCTGCAATAAAAATCCATATAAAATCCATACAAAGGAGTATGGAAGCTTAATTTAAGCTTACATTAGACTCTAAAACCTGTTCCCTGGGGGCAGAGCCGGTGCTGAGTGCTCGCCCCCTCGTCATTGGGGGCAAACTCAAACTTTTCCCGGGTAACTGGAGGACCGAGTCCCCGGACGGAGCGCGACTTCGCACGCGCCCCCCTCCCTCCTGCAAATCCTCTAGGGGGTGAGGGATCGAGGATTTTATCAGGGCCCCAATGGCAGAGGGGGGCGATGGCGATGACTCTTCGACTTCTTGCTCCGGTTCAGATTCCGACACGCTAATACTGACTTGAGATTGAAATTTGGGCTGAGGTTCAGCTTGAGATTCCCTTCGAACGCGTTCCACTTCGTGGAGGGCAAATTTTTCTAGGGCGTCGTCGACAAAGCTTGGCGGCGCCTTTCTAAAGCTGCTGCGGAGTTTACCAATATAAAGTACTTCGAAGGAGAGGGCGTCTGGGGAAATTGAGGTGGATAGGGAGGAGGATGAGGGGCCTTCCTTCATGGAGGAGAATACTTCGGATATCTGCAATTTTGTAAGTTAATTTATAAAGCAAAGGACCAAGCTTTCTGTATTTTCCCGCGATAACTTTCAAAAGCTTTGGCTCCGCGAGCTGAAGCTTGGCAGCCAGGCTTATGAAGCCTTATCTTTCTTACAGATAGGCCATGACCTTCAGGTCCAAAGTTCAAATTTAATATTTTACCGATTGAGTTTTAGTTTTTTCCGAGCCGAGGCTTTCCCTCCTCGACTCCAAGCTTGGATTCGAGCCTGAGCTCATGCCAAGCTTTCGAGCAGGAGCGGAAGCTGAAGAATATGAAGAGGATAAAGGAATAGTTATCATTTCAAGAGCTTTGATTATGACTCTGTTGTGTTCGGAAGCTCAAAGTGTACTGACTCAGCAAAGTTTGAGTTAAACACGAGGACAGGCTGTGAAACACAGATTTAGAAATCTCATTAAACGAGGGGTCATCCACAAGCAGGGAACAAAAACCCGACAGACGGACGGGCAGAGGAAGCACTTTGAATTTGAATAAAGCGTCATGCAAAAAGTGAATTCATCTTTGGATGCCATGACTCTCAGCGATTTGGTTCAAAATCTCGGAAAGTTCAAGACTTTAGAGTGGTGTCATTCCGTCTAAAGAAACGCGGACAGACAGACAGACAGAGCAAGCAAATGAATGTAGTCGTGTGGCGGACTTACGTGTCCCTCGGACAGACAGACATAATATTTACCTGAGCAGCGGAAGATCCGGTAAAAAGTCTGGCGTGGAGATAGAGTTCATTTGCACGAAGGATGAGGACAAAGCCGGGCTCTTCCACGTGGACCACGGACTTGTCCCCTCGTCCCCCCACTTCCTTTGGGGTGACGATGGACGTATGGAAGGAGTGGACGCAGCTCGAGATCGGACTTTGAAAGAGGAGTTGACCCTTTTGCGTCCCTTTGAGTCCTCCGCAAGACAAGTTCCCTTCTTTGACTGAGAGCACAACCTGCAGATTGCAAAATGCGTGTAATAACCAAGGCAACCATTTTAGCGAGCTTGGGAGCTTTGTATGAGCTTTGAGGCTTATTATGGGGCAAACTGAATGTATTGTCTGTCTCTCAGCTCAATAACTCTCAAACACTTTGACGTAGTGAGCTGAAACTTGGCAGACTGTGTTTTGCGACGACCCCCACCCCCAAAGGTAACCCCCTTTAGGTCATGACCTTCAAGGTCAAAGCCCACTTTTGACCCCAAGCCTCACTTAATTCATACCCCTTAACTAAATTACCTTAATAGTTGCAGAAAATCTCAAAATTTCCGCAATGATCCATTTAATCATTTCCCTGGAATAACTGCACCTGCTGTCCAACATTGCAGAGCCCTGATAATTCAGTATGAACGAACAGCCACCGGAAGATGAAGAAGCCATCATAAGCTCGGGCTTATGGGCTTCCAACTTAAAGCTTTTGAACTAAAACTGTGATCTAAACTAGACTATTTTTCAGCTCAGCAGCTAAATAAATACTGACTGAAGCAAATGCTCACTATCTTATCAGTTCAACATTGGATTAAAATTAAGGGGGCATGCAGAAAGATGAAAAAGATCTACTTCCAACTGCCTGCTCTGTCTGTCCGTCTGTTGCCTTTTTGTGGGGCAGTTTGTGGGCAAATGTTGTGGATGGACCTTTGATATTTGATCTCGAGTTGCATTTGCATTGCAGTCTGAGCCCATAAATATTTAACAGCAAATCTAAATCTAATCAAGGGAAACTGAAATGAGAATGAATAGAGCCCAAACTTTAGAGCCCGAATTAGAATTTTCGGTTTTTTGGTTGTGTGGTTGAAAAGGATTTTAAAGAGTTCAAGTTCCACCCATTTTACTCTATAATTCTTAAAATTGTAGTTGAAAAACAAGGAAATCGAAATGTAGGCACATCGTCATCGTCATCGTCAAAGAGACATGTCCATATGACAAAAAATGGCATTTTTGCAAATGGGATCACATTCCAAAGATAACTTTCGTAACTGCATCCTTTTAGCTCAAAATCTCCAGGTGGCATGTGAAAAATGTTGCATTTTACAAGTGCGCTCTCAAAACAAGCCAAATTTTGAACTAGAATTTGAATTTTTAGATTTTTTTGATGGAATTACCAAATTTAAATGCCTTTCAGTGATATAAAAGGGTCACAAAATCCCAAAAAATTCAAAAACCATCTGCGGCTTTCCCAAAATTTAAAATCTTTGCAACTGCAGCTCACAGCCAAAAATTGGCAGAATTTGAACCTGAGGCTGCAAAGTTTGTCCTTTATTAGTGGAGTGCGGTTAAGTGTGAAATAAAGCAACGAGTTAATTTGCATAACCTTTATTCCCTCATTAAATAAGCCAACAACAACTTTAATAATTAAGATGTCCGTTCTCATTAAAGTTAAACTCACGGTCTTACGATTTTCAGCGCGTTATGCAAATTATTTTTTAATTGTTAACATTTAAAGCAGAGCAGCAAGCAGTTGAAGGTTGCTAATTAAAAAATTCTTAAATTATGGGAAAATCAAAACTGACTCAAATTAAAGATGGAATTTGATGTAAAAAAGTCAAAAATGTAACAAATCAGTTTTAAGAAGCCACAAAACGTTTGAAATTGAATAGGGAAACGATTTTTTTGAAAAATTATTCAAAGCAAAAAAGCGGCAAGCAGCAGCAGCGCTTAATTCTATAGATTTCTTTAAATTTTAAATTACTAATGTAATTTTATATTTACAATTGGTTAAATCACAAATATTCCTCAAATATTCTTAATTTTTTAAATAAAAATAGGGTTAACATTCAAAGTCTTCACTCAATCCATGTCTTTCTCTGTTTACAGTCTAAAATTCAAATTTTCCCGCCATTTAAACCCCATCCATTCAAATTCAGGTCAAACATTCAACAACTTTCACCGCCAAAATTAATCCTAGCTAGTTAATGAATATGAGGAAGTTAAACCTTATTATGGTAGTTAATTAAATTGTTATCGACTTTCACTCACAATTATTCAAATCCAAAAATGATAGCTTGCAAAATCAAATAATTTTCAGACCCCCGGGTTTGCAAAAACCCAAACAGGGCGTGTTTTTGGCGGGAATTTTCCTATAAATAGGTAATTAATCACTCTAATTTTTTTAATTAAGGTACTTAATTGCTAGAGTAAATTTTAAGCTTAACCTCAATCTATAATTAGTTAATTAACTGTATTAATTCCAGAGTTTGTTAAGAAGCAAAGCAGAGCCAAAAACTTTTTGATAAGCAAACATCTTATTTTTCCAAATAAAACGGGGGAAAAGCAAAATAGGGAAAATCCGATTTTAAAACAAAGCACCAAAAAACCCGGGTCTTTAAGCAAAATAGCAAAATATATCTGCTTTTCTCAGCAAAGTAATTTAAAATATTTTCCCTACTTCTAACTCTGGTTAATTATGATCTAATGTGAAACTAGGATTTAGAGAACTTTTGTGAAAAAGTTACTCACCTAAGTTATCACAATTTCAGTCTTTTGAACTCCTTGCTGCCCTTTTTGCAGGGTGCTCTCTTAAATTAATTATTTTCTAGCCTAAGTCTATAATAACCTAGGAAACTAACTCAAAATTCACTCTTTCATACTTTTTAAATGTTTCATGTGAAACTGAAACTAGGATTTTGGTAAATTTTACTTCACCTGAAATTACCTTTTTAAGAGTCATCCTTAATTACCTACATTAAATTACTAACTAAGCCTAATAATCAACATTTAGTGTAGTTCTAGCCTAAAACTTGATCGTCGATGCTTTTTCATTGGCATTTCGACAGGGGCTTAAAAAATCCAAAAGCAAATCAAATTTAGGGGGAAAAGCTTGCAGTCAAAACTGAAATGTAGCATTTTGAAATTCTTGAAATTTTGAAAGCTGCGCTGTGTTGGATGAAAAACAAGCACAATTGAAAAAGTTTGAAATTTTGAAGTTTGTTGGTATTTTGACATTTGGATTTTGAATTTTGAATTTGCGCTCAAATTCTGAGCCTTGCAAAATACCGCCGAAGAACTTCCCGCCGTCGCCTTCGTTCCACTCGCTCGTTATCCTGTTCCGTCAAATTCAGGATGACGGCCGCCGGCAACATCCGGCGGTGGCGGAAACGGTTGATAGCAATCCGCATTCTGGTTATACAATTTGGCCACCGCGGGCGCGGCGGCGGCGGGGGAATTACAGTCCACACGGAGGAAGATGACAAATCCCCCGAGATCTGAAAAATACATAATCCAGCTGGGGTCGAAAAACAGTCGAAAGACATGGATTTTGATGAAAAAGTTACCGATTGAATCTCAAATTCTTCAGAATGTTGTCGCGGTCGGCGCCGTCGTCGGCCCCTTCTAACGATCCAATCGAGAATGCAACATCCGCTGTCCACATTTTCTTCCATCGTCGCTTCCGCTCGTCGGCGCGCTCCAACTTGCTCTCTATCATTATAACGGCATTAAAATTGTCACAATTAGTTTGTGGTCACCTGTGGTGGGGGCTGTCTATAATCTTCTTGCAACCGCTTCCATCCCCCTCCCCGCTGCCACTGCCATCGCTGTAATGCCAACTCGCTATCCGGGCTGCTTGAGATGGATCCACCGGCTCTTGAGCCGAGCCGCTCGCTACCGGATGAATTTGAATTGTAGCCACGTTCTGATTGTGGAGTGGGGAGGGGGACGGTGACCGCGGGGGTGGGTATCGCTTGTCGCCGAACTGCTCCTGCCGCGACTCCTCCTGTCCCCCGCGGCGTTTGAAACGATTGACTGCAACGCAAATGAGGTAAATCACCACAACCACCACCACGATTATCAACCCTGAAAAAATGCTCAGTTTGCTCTTGACTCATTCAGTAAATTCAAATACCTGCTCTGATAGCCATGGTTGACATATCCCATCGGTCTCTGGGGGTTGGGCGGTCCCCACCGGGGCGCGGGGGGTCGCTGCACCGCGGCCGGCTGCATATAGTGAATGTAGTGGTGGTGGTGGATGCAGTGGGGGTAGTGGTGGTAGGCGCATGGGGTGCAGGCCCTGGGCGTGACATCGGCGCCAAAATAGGGTGCCGCCGATGGGCGCCGGGGTGGAGGTGTGGCTGGTAGAAGCCGCGCCGCCGGCGTTCCGCGAAACTCAGCTCTTGGAGTCGGGGGAAGAGTTTGACTCTCAGAGGGACTTCTGCCGTTTGGGGATTCGTCTCTGTTTAAAAAGCATAAGGAAGAAACTCTTTTATGATGCATTTGAATTCGACATTTCGTCATTTCCAATTGGAAATTTCGGCGTTTAAAGTCCTCTAGTTGCTGGGCAGCCACATTTGTGCATTCTCATTTATTATGTGTCGAAATGGAATTTTATGAGCTAATTAATCGGTTGGGTACAAAGAGTTTAATGTGGGAAAAGTTAGATTGCATCCAGGAACTTTATAATTGCTGCCATAAGAGACGTGTAGCGCAGCGCAGCGCACTGCCCGCGACTTACTTTTTGGTCTCCCAGTATACACTGGCTCTCAAGCGAGCGCGGAAGGCGCAAATTCCATATAGAAAATGAAGATTTCCAACAGAGAAAACCAATTTACATCTACAAAAAGTTGGACTGAATGCAAATAGGAACATGTTTGACGTTCTAAAGATTTTAACAGGGAACGGAATGTCTTATCTTTGACCCTTTCATGACATTGACAAGTTGGGAAATGACCAAATTGGAATATGGTGTATTTTCCAAAAGTTAAGAAATGAGCAAGTAAATGATCAGACGGTAATACTTTTGGGCTTGGGGCAAATTGAGATTCGTCTAAAACGTAGTTATATGCAGTTATTACACTTCATTTTGATCAAATTTAGGCAAACAGGCCAAAAATTCCTTAAAATTCCTGCATTGAACACGATGCAAAGGTTTCTAGGGATGAAGACAAGGCCATTTATCGCATATGCTAAACATTTATATGGAGAAAGTTGTTGCAAGTGGAATGACGACATTTGAAAAGAGAGGGGGAATTAAAAACTGACCTTGGGTGGCAACGGTAGAAATTTTGCCCATACTGATGGTTGTTGGGCCTTCTTCTCGAATCCTCCACCTGCAAAATCATATATTTAAGTATCATGGCAACCCTTTGCTCTTGAACTAGAACTTGTAGAGGGGAAAAGAGACTTTTCTCAGTTTGATTCCCTTTTTGATGGATTGCATACGATGTGGGATGTAAAATGTGGAAAGGAGTTGTGCGTTGTGTAATAAATTTCTGGAAAAGTAAATTTTACCATCGCTACCCTTTGTTTTAGAGACATGAAGGTGTTAATTAGCCAATTAACCCAGTTTCCCCCACTTTTATTAGCTTACGCCAAGGTATCATACTCAACCAAAAATTTTGCAAAGTACAAAGTCAGTTTTGAAGGGATAAACCATCATTGTAAGAGATAAGAACGAAGAAACTGGAAACTGGAAACTTTTATGTAAAGAATTTGGTTTTTTCTCAATTTTGGTTGAAAACGATGTTGGTTTTAGACCAAATACGACAGCCCTTTAAAAGGTTACTAAAGTTGTGCTTTAATTAAACAGGAAAATGGATATAATGGTGTAATAAAAGAGTTACAACCAAAAGTTGAATCATTGGGGCGAGCTGAGATTTCGGCTCTCAACCATTTTTTGGCATGTTTCTTAGCAACTAACTATCAAACTTTGGCATGTTTCTCCAAAAATGTATCAAGCAGTTTGAAAAATAATTGAAACTTACCTTTGAAAATTTCACTTGAAACTTAATTTGGTGGATTTTTTTAGGATTGCAGCTGCCGCGTTTATCTGAAAATATCAATATTTAATAACCTTTGGAACTTTTGAAACAATTACACATTACCCTTTGGTCAAATTCAAGATAACTATTTCATTGGAATTACAACTTACCAAAAATTCAAATCCCACTTGATGCTGTGAGAGGGATGTAAATTGGCTCGGCGTCGGCTGTCGACTGCTCTAATTTTACCCGGGCCTTTGCTCTAGGCGAGGGGGCGGGTGGGGACTTTGCAAAAAAATTGGCATGCCAAATTCCAATTGGCTGAAAAGCAGCTAGACAACTACGTCAGCAGCTGCAACTGCGGAGAAAGTGGAGGTTGGGGGTGAAACAACAAGTGGAGGGAAGGACAATGGAGGAGGCCATGGAAATTCTGTTATCGTCATTGTATGACATGGACATGGTCACTATAGGACATGGTCACTATAGGACATGGTCACTATAGTCGACCGGCATTTGAAAGAATGGCGATTGTTGGTAATTAAAGCCGACGATGATTTTCATGGATTTTTTGAAATTTGTTGAGTATAGAGACATGGGAATTGTGACTCATCTTGTTATTTGAGAAAAACAAGTTGTCCTCAATTTTTAAGCTGTTGTTCAATACAAAATCTCAAATCGTTATAAACTTGAGGATATTCAATTTGAATATTTGCCCTTATCCGATTAGCGAATATCTTGGAGGATGAATATTGAATATGGAGATCAGGACCCAAATTCTCTTACAATTGAAAGCAAATCTAAAGCCGCTACACCTGTGGAAAATCCTGTTTTTGGTCATCCAATGACGCAAATGAATATAGCCAACAACTTATAGGTTTTAGATCCTTAAAAAATATATAAAATCCCCTTAAAATTTCATATTATGTATAGAGGCCGATATCAAATTTGTCTTAGATTTTCCAGGGCAATATAATAAATTTGTAGTTCTGATGTAAATACAAGGATTTTGGATGTCCACTGGACATCATTTTCATCTTAATTAGACATCCAAACTGAGCTAATGATGGAAAAAACGGGGAAAAATCACCAAGTTCTCTACTTTCTTAAGAGGCCTGTTTCAACTGATTTGTTTCCCTTATTTTATAAATGGCCATTGTTGATCTAAAAAAATCAATTCTCGATGCAATTTTAAGAAAAACTGAGCATTTATGATTATGGCATCAAAATCGCGTTCTTTTATATCAAAGAATAAAAGCCATACAATTATTAATGGGAGAAAGTTTGCTAAGCAGCCACTGAAGTGTTTTGTCCAGAAATTTGAGCTCAGCCCAGCTTCCTTTGGAATTTGGTCATTTTGCTCTACTTTTGCACAAAAGTGTGTCCCCCAGCTCTAATTCCATTCATCCTCGGATTTTATATAAAGAGCTATATATGAGAGCTGAAGGGGAAACTAAAAATAGGGATACGTGTTTCTAATTACAGCTAAATGTCAAACTATTTACTTCCTAATTTCGTCGTAGGGATGACAATTTCGAGTGGGAAATAGATCCAATTCCACCTGCAAAAGTGCCGTTTTTCGTCTAAGCGACATGTCCCGTTGACGATGATGTTCTTTTTGACCAAATGACATGACAATCAAAAGTTGGATTTATATTTTTGTATTTATTTGGAAGACGTATTTAAAAGCACCTTTGCAATCACATATTAGTTAAAAAGATAAAAATCAATTTAAATTTAAGCGCTAGTTTCATAATTAAACATTAGAGGAAAGTTTCCTTGGGCGGATCTTCACAACCACTCGCAATAATCTCGGACCGTTTCCATCGCGACGGTGAAGAGGCCTGACTTTGGCCTTGGCTTTGACCTTGACTAGGATTTTGTATCGTTGACGATTTTATCGTCACGCTCGTCACAGGGGACGATGACGATGGGCTGACGATTGACGAGCTGGAGGCTGAACCCACCAACTGACGTCGACTTCGGGCCAATGGCTTTGGGCCTGATGACCTGGAAACAAGATAAAAAGTGGTTGAAGACTATGTTTCAGAATGGTTTCCATAGCAACCGCTGTAAATTACCGCGCGGGCTGTTTCTCCCCTTCCGATTCTTTTCTCCCCCTCCTCCCCGCTTCTTGGGAGGGGTGTGGGTGGTGTTGGTGGTGGTGGGTGGTCGAGTGACCAGCTGGACCACTTGCCACTTGATCTGCCGCCGACGCCGACGCCGACGCCGGCGCCGAGGCTGCCGCCGCCGCCGCCTGCTGCTGCTGTTGTCTAAGAAGGAACTGTTGTTTAAGAACAATGTTTTCTTGGGAACGGAGTCGCATTTTGGGCCCAATTGTATTTTTATTTTGGGAGTAGCTGTAAGTAGAACTGGGGTCATGTTCAACGGCTGCCGCTGCCACTGCCGTCGAAGATGCGGCAGAAGTTTTGGCCAGCTTTTCGAAATCCGCGGTTTTAGATTTTATAAGTCCTCCGATATTTGCACCTTTTGTCTCCTTTCCGATTCGGCTGGGGTCTGGAAATTTAATTGCCATGGAAATTAATGAAAATGCGAGAATTCGGAGGAGTAACTTGGAAAAAGTCTCAAATTCCCTTTGTATGTCAACCAAACATGTACGCTTCATAATCACATATAAAATTTTAAGGATTACCTGGCGGTATCCCAGGGATATAAACGGAAGCCGTCGCCGTCTGTTTTGTATGTTGTTGCTGTGGCGACGGGGGCGCGGAACTGGATCCTGAAGCTGTAGCATTTGCCGCTGGCTGCAAATACAGCGAGGTGACAACTTTCGCAGGATTTCTGTCCACAGAAGACGTCGTCACTGTGGTCGTGGATGACGAAGGCGTGGGGGGTTGGCTCAGGTCGCCGCCCCCAATTAAAAAGCGGGCGGTCATCTCTTCATATGGGAATGTGGCTGGGTCGTAAGGGGGCGAACCCGGGGGGGAAAAGCCCAGGGGAGAAGATACTTCGGAAGAAGGACCTCGACCTGGTGAACCTTTTTTTAAAAATATTTATAAAGAGAAAATGCGTTGGCATGGCAACAGAATTGAATAGCCAAACCCAAACTTACTAATTGGCGTTGTAGTATGACTAGAAGAAGGGGATTTGACTAGCGCGGAAGAATCTGTGGAAGCCGAGCGGCCCCTTGACCTCGGATGTGGGCTAGGGCCCGAATGTGCCGGCGGCGGCCCTCCCTCATCCTCTATAAATGGAATGTCGTCAATGTTAAGGGGCAAGGGGACAGGGATTTTCAGAGACGCCGTTATGACTTCCCCCCTAGAAGTTTCCAGGACGGGACTGCTCTGCCGACGGCTCAAGTTATCCGGCACTTTAAGACTTTGGTCGGAGGCAGAGTTTTCCCTGTTTGGGCCGGCCCCAGGGCCCGAGCCGGAGGCACCATGCCCTCCTCCAGGGCCATCCCTTATAGCCACAGAGTCTAACGAGTTGGCACGTTTAGGTTCAAATAGCCCGCTGCTGCTTCCTTTTACTTTCTCGCTTCCTAGATTTTTTTGGGGCTTATGAAACAAAGCTTGATTAAAGCTTAAGGCTTGCGCTACCTGAGTCACTGGAAGTTCTTGCTTTCTCTGGCCTCGTTCTCCGGAACCATCTTGAGCTGGATTTTGTACTTGAGGAATCTGACTCTGCCCCACTTTGACCTCCGCCCTCTGCCCCATCCCGCGAACTTTCCCGCCGACCCCGCAACCGCTCTCCTCGTAACCTGCAAGAAAAACGGCGTTGAAACGACGTTGTTTGAGCGTTGAAATTTTATTCATGCTACCTTGAGCTTTCTGTAGTCGGTCCACCCCTCCCTGCTCCTTCATGAAGTAGATCTTCCCGTTTCCGGAATAATCGGGTGGGGTTTGGTTCCTCTAATTCCGGAAGTTCCCCGCATTCGCTGCCCTCAAATACAGAACTTGTTTCCAGCTCGTCTAGGGCACTAGGTTAAAAAATAAATGAGTCGGCGACAGACGGACAGACGAGGCAAGCAAAAAGCCAATACTTACTCATCCATGAGCCCGGTCTTAAGCTTCAGAAGCCTTTCGACTCCCTCCGGCTGACTGTCGTGCAGATGAAGGTAAACGTCATGCAGCAGTTCGGCAGGGACGTCGAAGAGTTCGCTGGCGTTGGAGATCATGTAGTTGACGACATCAATGGACTCCCTTCTTTCTTTGTTGAGCGTGGCGTCGGCGGAGACGCCGCCGCCTTCCATACAAGGTAGGATATTAGGGGCGATTAGCGTAGCGAGGGAGTAGCCCTCCATCTTATTCCCTGGCAACGTCTCCCCGCTCGGGCCTCGGCTGTCGCCAGCATTGGCGACAACTTTGGCGAAAAATGCGAGGAGGGATGCGAGCGTGTCGCGGTGCGCAACGGGCAGGAGTTGGACGAGGTGTTGGACGGCTTCAAGCTGCTGCTTTCTATTCCGGATTTCTGGAAATTATTAGTGTTTTAAGAATCATATGAAAGCTTATGGTCTTTTATCATGTAAAAATTGGATTCTTTTGGAAATATAAAGATGTATATTTGAAGTGTCATCAGATTCCAAGTAGAACGGAAAAGTACGAAAATAGGCACATTTACGTCAATAAATAATGAGTTGACATTTGGCTTAATTAGGTGATTAGGTGATTAGCGTATTTTTGTAGTTTATGTAAACTGGAATAAAATTCAAGCTAGGGGACAAACTTTTAGAGAAAGTGGAAATGTGAGGATCACGAATTAGAATCATGGATTTGTTTGCAATATATGGAAACGAGGGGAAATAGTTTACAGTTCAAGTGCTACTTGAAAAGACTCGATTGCAATGTATTCATATATTTACGGCTTATAGTCAATGATATGCCAGCTTTTATCCATTGATTTCAAAACAAAACTTCGAGCCGAGCCGAGCCAGCTCGATAGGCAACTATAGCATCTACCGAGACTAAATGCTATTTAACATTGGAGTCACTCACTCTGCGTTTTGAGAAAAGGTTGATACAGCTCCCGGCTTAGCAAAGGATCGGGAAGATCGCGAAGGAACTCTTTTAAAAGTGCCGCCACATCGTGGGGACTGTGTTCTGCCCCAAACTCCACCTCACGCCCCCCGTCAATCTCCTCACGAAGCTGCAATTTGCAAGCAATTATTAACCACCCCCACCAAATAGGTTTTTGACCCTTACCTGACGAATCCTTTTGAGGGAGGTGGAGACGCGGAAGATCCCTGTGGTGTGGAGGCCATAGTCTTCGAGGTGTTGGACGCATGCGCGGACGAGGGCGGGCACGGATGGCGGTGGTGGTCTTAGCAAAGCGTCCGGCGGTGGGGCTTCTATGGCTGCCACCGAACCCCGCTTCCCCCAGAATAAACTTTCCGTCGAACCCTGTCCCAAACATAGATAAGCATTTAAATACCTTATCTGATCTATCAAAAACTTTTGAAATTTTGGGAGTTGTCTAACTCGTGACAAGCGTCAAACTTCCTTTTTGATATTTGGGTATGGAAATTGAATTGCGGGGAAATGCCCCAAAATTATAAGGTGTGGGTTTTATTTGAGCAAATTTTTTCATAGAGTTGTGTGAAAAATTTACATTTGTTAACAACTCATGATTATATTCTGAATTTCAAAAAAGCATTATAACTACGAAATAGCATCCAAAAGCTGCGGACCTTCTCATCATGAGCCCGTCCCGACGAAGGCTCGGCAAACGAGCCTCTGCTCCCATTTTGAGATCTTTTGTAGCTCGACTGGATTTGACCCTGTGGCTGACCTTGACCCTGACCTTTTGACCCCTCCCTTGCCCTGTCATTAGCCACACATTGAGATAGCGAAATCCCAAAAACCATTCCACTTTTGCTGTTGGCTCCACCACCCAGCCCCAAATCTGTAAGATGGTTAAAACATTAAAATATGGTTTCTATTAGAAGTGGAACTCAATTTTGTTTGTGGCTGGACAAAAAGCATGCGGCCACTTGAAAGGTTTCCACTGACGCAAAACATTTCTCGGAAATCTTTTCCAAACAATTCTCATCTTTTCTAATTTCATCGCTTGTTTTCCCAATCGCAGTAAACTGTTGTAATCGGATGTAATAATGTTGCGGAGCATGTATTGTATAATTGTAACAATTTGTTTAAAACCATCCTTTAAATGGCATTTTTCGTCATATGGACATGTCTCTGTGACGATTGGACGAACAATGAATACATATGTAGCCCATCTTATGCTGGCAATCCACGCAATACTTTTATTTCAAAATACACCAAATTAATCTGGATTTTGAAATTGGAATTGTTTCTCAAAGCTTTTGAGAGAAAGCAAATGTAAAAGTTGAGTCAAGTGTTAAAAAGTGAACAAATCACTTGAGACATTCTCAAAAAATCTCAGACATGGGCAGCAAAATCTCTTTTTCCTCTCGGATTACAAAAATTGAGACATACATGTATTGGGCAAAGAAAGTTTACTACATATTTGTATTCAAATTCTTTAGATTGAGACTGAATTGTGTTGGAATTTGTGGGAGATTAAATGATCTGCTTATTTTTCTGCTAAAGTGTTATCATATTATTTACATAAAAGAGGTATTTTGTATTATTAAGGATCAAAAGGGTTTTAGTGTTTTGATAAGCTCCTTTTTCCAAAAAAGATTGGAATATAAAATACCACACAATTCAGTTATAGAAAATAACAAAATGCCAAATACAATTCCTCGTATCATTTTGAGATGGGGGACATCATAAAAAAGCTTTTGGTTTAAAATTTAGGAATTTTGGCCACAATTTTTTTGTTTTTTCAAAATTCGTTAAGCTTTTAATACATCCCTTTCAAATTATGGCTATGAATTTTGAAAATGTTGAAAATGGAGTATGGATCAAATTTTCTTATGCTATTTTCAATGCAGGTAACTATGGTAATTTGCAACTGCGGACAGACAGAAGGGAAGCCGGACTGACCAGATATTTGACGTAAATAATTAGGAGGCTGGTGCCAAGTGTTTAGCTGTCACTCAGAATTTGAATGAGTTTTTAAAAATAGCTCTTTAACTCCCAACCAATCCGTCACTCAAAACTCAAAACCAAATGACACAAAAAATTTATTGCGAGCTCCACATTCCTCATTTTTTACCTCTGCCTATGCAAAGAATGCGTTTTTTTTACTGGAAAATTGAGGCGGGACAATGCTTTCTAAAATTCATTTTTTTTGAAAAAACTTTCTCTCTTCGCAAAACAACGACATTATAAAATTGAGTTTCGAATTTCATTTCGTTATTTCCAAATTTGGGATGCAAAATTTAAATCCCATCAAAATTTGAATTGCCCGCTCCGATCTGCGTAAAATTGATTTATGTTTCAAGCCTCTGTTTAATGTATCGCCTTCAAGTAAGTTTGGCCCACTTTGGCCAGCTCTTTTTAAAACAAACAATGCAGTGGCCCAGGTAAAAATAGAGGCATAGTTGGCATCTGGCCAAAATATAAAAAAACCATTTGCCACTCACAAGCCAAAACCAAAGCCAACCCAAGCCACATTCTTTAGCAATTTTTAATGATGCTGAAAACACAAAGTCACCTGAATTTTTAAAAAATACCTTTTCCCTGCTCAAAGAAGCCGGTGGAAAGTGCCTTCTTTTTCAACAGGTAGGGACGCCGTTTGGCAGGTTTTGAGCTGGTATTTTTTTCTGGGAAAAAATATTTAGACAGACAGACAAATTGGGTAAAGGAGGCAGTACCTTTTGGAATTTTGACCTCGACCCCTAAATTAAGGGCTTTAAGCTTCTCTAGCGCCACCTCTGCTAAACTCGCGCGCTCAAGTTCGGTGAGGGCGAGGACATTTGTGGCTTCTAATGCTACCGTTTTCCCACCCGGACTCCGCCAGCGGCATTTGCCCTGAAAATTATACAAGGGGGCTTATGGTAGCTATTTCAGCATGCGGTCTGGTTGCACTTACCTGAGGTGCCCAAGAGCAGGGTGGCGCGCTTGAGGTAGAGCCAGAGTTGGCCCCCCTTGTCGTGGATTTTGACCGGGATTTGAAAATCCTGGAAGATTTGGACATCAGCCGGCTACTTGACCCTTGACCTTGACCCTGACCTCCGGCTGCTGCTGGAGGAACCACAGCCGAGGAGGACTTTGACTTTTGCATCACTGTAGAATTTGAATTAGAAGGAGGGTTACTAACGGATGAAAGGGGTAGGCTCATTTGAGCCTTTTGACCCGCTTTTGAACCCACACCAACAAAACCACGGAGAAGATCAAAGCTTGGGCTCGACTCGGTGGTGGAGCGGAATAGGCCTAGACCACTATGACCATGACCATGACTATGACCACCACTGCTAGCCCCCGAGGATACTAAACTAAGGAGGTTGGGGCTTGAAGAAGTAGTGGGGGGCATGGAAAACCTGGAAGATGAGCTCGAGCTCGTGACTGGAGGGTTAACCAGGGAAGTTGTGGAACTCGGCTTCTTGCTCGAGCTCCGAAATGGGGAACTGAAAAACGATTTCATTAAACTGCTCGAACTGCCCCCTGAGGAAGTTGTCTGGGGGATTGAGGGGGACGACGAAATTTTTATGTTAAGTTGCTTCTGGCTTGTGGAAGTTGACGAGCCTGGAAAGTTACAATACACATACAAACCACACAAAATGGGCTCGAGTTGTCATCCTACCTGTAGAAGAAGCTGGAATGGGTGAAAGTGCGGGGCCACCTTGGCCACCCCCTAGGCCAAGGTGACGATGGTCATGTCCGTGTCCATGTCCATGGTTGTGGCCATAGCTTGGCCCTTGCCCCTGCCCCTGACTTTGACTCTTGACAGACGGCGGACTAAATTGTGGCAGTTGTTGACTCTGCTCTTGGAATATCTGCATTTGTTGTTGATACTGTATCAATTGGCTTATCCACTCCCCATCCCCTTGACCTTGACCTTGACCCAGTCCTAGTCCTTGACCTTCAGCCCAAGAACAAGAGTCTGAATACATGTCAAAACTTGATCGAGTGGTTGTTGGGATTCCAGAGCTGCTTTGACTTTGGGATGCACCGCTTGCGCCAAAATGGGCGGCGTGGTACTCATAATAGTCGCCTCCAAGGGCACCCCCACTACTATAAGTGGCAATACTCAGCCGGGGACTTAGGGAAGGGGATTCGGAAGATTCGGAGAATTTTCGGAGGTAGCGTATTAAACTTTCTCCTGCTTGAATTCCAACTTCTTTTGGTGGCTGTGGGGCAAAAGCTTGGGTTGCCACTGCGGCTTGAGCCTGGGCTTGTTGTAACTGCGATTGCCCTTGCGGCAAAGAAGCTGGGGATGCGAGTGACAAATCCTCTTCGAAAAATGCCGCTTTTGCCACCGCAGTTGAAGTTGACGTTTTTTGAAGCTGCAGCTGTCCTTTTATAGTTGAAGTGGTGACCGCACTACTTTTAGATTTCTTTAGGGATTTTGCCTGAGGGGAAGCTACCGCTGCGGCGGCAGATGACGAAGTGGTCACTGTGGTCACAATGCTAAAATCTTCTTGGCCAGGCAACGGCTTTTCGGCGACGGATGGCGACTCTACAGGAGATGTCGTAAGGGATGGAGTGGCAGAGGATTTCTTCTTTGTGGTCGCTGTCGTCTTTTTTCCCACCTTTTTTGGAACTTCCGTTGGCAGTGGACCACTCGGTGGTTCTGTTGGCTGCAAATCCTTAGCATTTTTCCCTAGTGCCTTGTTCTTCTCATGCTCTAAAGCTTCTTCCAGCGTCACATTTTTACTCTTGATATACCTGAGGGAGCGGTCATAATTTACCGTTTTAAAGCGGTCGATCGTCTCTTTATTATCCGCTTTTGAATTTTTCCTCATGATCCTCAAATACTTCATCACTGTATCCGAAATTGAGGAGGAATAACCAGACTCTTCACTCTTCTTATCGCATTGATCGCCGCCAGTAGAGGTGGTTGCCGCAGAGGTGCCACTTCCACCGCCCGCACCTCCCGCCACTTCCCCCTCCGCCGTTATCACAGAATTTGAATCTTTCACTAAGCACTGATTCGGCGATTGTGGTTCATCCGGACTGAACTCTCTATGACCGCCTTGCGGTCCACTGCCACCGCTGCCACTGCCGCTGGCACTCGCACTACCACATCCCCCGGGAGGGGATTGTTGTTGTTGCTGCTGTAGAAAAAGGGCGCGTTGCCGCTCATCGTGTACCGCTTGAAGGCGGAGACGGATTAACAGTTCTTCGGGAAAGGGTTCTGTTTGGGTCCCCGTATTTCGGACTATGCGTTGAAGGCCTTCGAAGCCGGAGACGGAGGATGAACCAAAGCCACCGCTGCCACTGCCACCGACCATTGTATATGTGGTTTCTGAGCCGGAGGATGGACCGCCGGTGGCGGCAGAAGTAGCGCCACCGGCAGCCCCAGAACTTGACAGCGGTCGAAAAAAAGAGCTTCCAGGGGTACCTAATTACATTTGCAAATTAGTTTTGTGGTTTTAGTAAAATGCGGCATGTTTTAAAATAGAGTAAGCACATTCTTAGCTTGCCCCATTTTACAATCTCATAAACAAAACAAAATCTCACTCACCAAGTATTGACATGGTACTCGAAGCAGTTGAACTTTTCCTTCTTTCCCTTACGGTAATTTGTTCTTCATCCTCCGCCCCATATTCTCCATATTCATCCTCATCCTCCTCATCCCGAAAATATCCTCCACCCTCCTCCATCCTCAAATAGTCCGCTTCCTCTTCCTCCTCTTTAAGTTGGAGCTTAAGTGCCCGTAGTCGAGGCCCTGAAAGCCCTTTTCCCGCCTTCCTATTCCATAAAAGGAAACTGGGTTCTCGGGTACAAACATCTTGAAAGTGTTCCTCAACTTGTGGAATGTTTTCGGGGTCAACCGCCGGATTTATGTAACGCGAGCTTTGCGGTCCGAATCCAAAATGTGGTCGTCCACCAGCACTACTTCCAGCTGCGGCTGATCCAGGACCAGGACCTGTGGGTGTAACACCCGGCCGATGGGATGGAAATGCGGAACTGGAGCCACCCCAAAATGGAAACGGGAAATGTGTGTGGCCACTACCACTACCACTACCACTTGGACCACCAACCGCAGGAGGACTACTAGGTTTAGCCGCAGACAGCGGGCTTTGTGACACATAACTTTGTGTTGTGGATGTGGATGTGCTTGGGGGACTTGTAGGACCACTGCCACTGCCACCTTGACCATGGCCGTGACCATGGCCATGACCATGACCACTGTTCCATTGTTGTAGCTGATAAGGCTGTAGCTTCCCTGCGGTTGCGGCTGCTGCGGCGGCCGCAGAAGCCGATCCCCTCCGCCCGCTACTTCCACCGCGAGTGGTAACTTCAGGCAGTAAATTGCCTACAGCGTCGCTCATATACCGCCATGTCTTTCGGGTGAGGAGCCACCGCTCTTTTTTACCACTTGAGTGACCACCAGGATGAGTCACTTTTCCCAATCGCCCTTTTACTAAAAGTACCACTCCCTTTTTCTCCTTAAGGGATGGTCGCCTTGAAAGGGAAGGGGAACGGGACTTTGCCCGTTCCATTTTAACTAGATTGTTTATCACAGAAGTTCAGGGGTCAGTTGGGGTTGGACTTTGGCGTAGCATCTCGTAGTTTCACTCGGTACGATGCAAGGTGACTGAACGAGAGGTGGAATGGGACTAATTTTAGAGCAGAAGAGAAGCCCAAAATATCACAAATACTGACTCAAGTAGTTAACTAAATCTAAGCTTTGGCTAAACTAAACTGAAGGAACTGTAAACGGAGAAATGTTGCTAAATTCTGCCACAGATTGCAACCCAATGCATTGCATTGCAAAAGGTTGTAGTAGATGAGTGAAACCAATTACTTTTCTACAAAAAGCGTGGAAATTGCAGCCAAAAACAGCTAAAATTGAATTGCAATCAAGTTAAAAGAAACTGCAATTTAACACTGTCTCTATATATATTTAGTTGCCTAGAGACGCAATTCGCAATTTGGAGCCCTAAACAACAACCATTTTGGGCAGTGGGAAAATTTGCGGGCAACAAGTGGGAAAAACAATTTTAATTTTCCCTCCTCCGGACAGACAGACATTCCCATCCATAAAGCACTTTTTCCCTTACAAAGCCAAAGCCAAAGCTGCCAGGTGAACAACACAAAAGTTTACCTGAGACCTAAACAACTTTTGAGCCGCAACTTTCTCCAAACCCAAGCTTTGATCTTTTTCGTTTTTTTCAAAAAAAGCCAACCTTAGGCTGTTACTTACAATTGTTTCGGTGTGTCATCATCACCGGCACTCCCATCTGCACCACACCCACTAGCCACTAATTACTGCTTTTACTAACTACCACATTTTAAAATTGTCACTTCAAACCTTCACTTTTTGTGTAATTGGAATTGCAATTGGAATTGCAAGCTTCGTTTGGATTTAAGGAATAGATTTGGGATTGGGGAAAAGTTTTTTTGGATTTTGTAGTTTTGTAAGTTACCCGGTATCGGTATCGGCAGTGGTGGCGGGTCATGCGGTCATACCGTTCGGCGGCAATCCGGGAATTTCACGGGTTTTACCCCTCCTTTGGACCTAAGGGGGGTTTAGGGGGAGTAGCCACATGTGGCTACCGCAGCTACTTTTGTGGCTACTACCGAAACTTTGCGGCAACGTGGTTTTTGGACGGTTTTTGATTAGCTCATCTCCCACATTATCCATTCTATTCCTGGGGTTGGCGAATTTTGGAGTTGGTTGCAAAGCAGCTTGGGAAAGGCATCTGTCGGAAAAATGAACAGATTTCAAATTTTTGGAAAGCTCGAAAGAGGAGAGTCAAATGTTTGCTTTTTTGCTTCTGCTCGGAAATCTATTTTTGGGCTTCCAACTCGCCCCAAAGAGAAATAGTTGGTTTGAGGCCTAACACATTGGAAGTGTCTCAGTTTGCCTCATTTTAATTATGTTGCTATAGCAACAAGGAACTGGAAATGAAAAGCTAATTACAATTACAATTGTTATCTTCCTGTCTCTCCATTTTTTGTATGTAGATAAAGGGTAAAAAAAATGCTCATATGAAGTTCGCAATTTAACTGAAAATGGACACTATCGTCATCGTCATCCTCAATAACTTCGCTAAGGCGCAACTTTAAAAATTCAAAACCAACCCCGAGCTCCCTTTTTCTCAATGCGGCTCTTGTTATCCTTGCTGAAACTGCGCCAAGCTGTGGCTACGCCGTGCGACGAGGATGGCGACGGGGAAAACTCTAATAACGACGACGCCACGCCGTCGAAATCTGGCTGCTTGTTTTTCAGGCTTGGCGACTCTGTCGAATGTTTGATACTTGGAGACCCCTTTTAGCCACAACTGCCTCCGTCCGGCGAAAAGAGAAACTCGGCATTTGTCTTTCTATGAAAAGCTGCCCTTCCTAAAGCCAAAAATTGAGTTGTTTTTTGTAAACTTCGTTATAGTAGCTGAATGAGGAAATTGAAGTAAACGGAAATTGTAGAGAAATAATCAAATACTTCAGTTGTAAATGGAAAAATTAGAAAAAAACTCAAAGAAAAATTGCCAAATCTAGTAAGATTAAAAAAAGTCATGAAACAAAACAAGAAGTTTACAAATTATTCAAAAATATTGCCAGAAATTGATCAAATTTTGAGGAAATTTTAGTAAAATTAACAAAAACTAAGTACATTCCGGAACTAAATAGTCGAAAAGGGATTTTTGAACAAGAGAAATTGTTGGCAGTTGACAGTCCAACATTTTGTGGAAACATTAATGTTACTTTTTTTTAGAGGAAATGCTTTATTGGATCGATCTTTATGATTTATGATTTAATTAAATTAAATCGTAAAGATCGATCTGAAAATTTGCCTGGAGTTGGTCAATGCGGGGGAGAAATACAATTTTCCAAATTTGAAGGAGTATGCAGCCATGGCAACCACGGAATTTGTGTCGCTGGAAAACGGCTGGGAACTCCTCGTGTTTGCGGAACGTATCAAAGCGGCAGCTGCGACCAAGGCGCTTTCTTCTTATTATGTGGAAAATGTGGGTAAAATTATGGGAAGTGCGTAATTTCAATTTTAGGGATGGATTTTTGGGATGATTCGAATGAAATTCTATAAGTGTTTACTTCGTCGTTCTTTTGTTTTTAATTTGATCATACCTTTTTTTTAATTTTGAGGCGTCATTTTCTAAGAACTGTAGCTTATCTTCAAATGCACTCTTTTAAAAGGAGTCCTTTTACGAGTTGGGTATGCACCTTATTTGTTCCTAATTGAAAATCCGCATCATAGCTTCCAGGCAGTTGGGGGTCACTGCCCTCTTGTCCAAGATCTGCGTCATTCCCCGGTGTTTTAAAAAAATCCATTATGTATTTGCATTGAAAGCTTGTGGCGTTGTCGGCCACTTCCAGTTTTAATCCCGTCCGGGTTGGGGGCAGAGGGTTAGGACTTTTGTGTGGCTTAAATTATGAAACAGGTGGCAAATGCTAGAAGTATTTTTGGATGAAGCACCCAATCTTGAATCCAATATTTATCAGCGGACTACAACCTTTTGACCACAAACTACTCTCTTTGAACATGTATTTCAAAATATTGACCCAGATTTTGCCAGGATTTTTAGGAAAATCCTAAGTTCTTCACCTCGTCTCTATTGCCTCCACAAATTAACTAAACAACTTAATTAACTACCTAGCATTTAAATCCATTTTTGTCAGAATCGGATTTCAGAAGGTTAATTCATAATTGCAAATTCGGTGGCTTTGGAAGATGTTT
This sequence comes from Proisotoma minuta, assembly GCA_034698145.1. Classification (NCBI taxonomy): domain Eukaryota; kingdom Metazoa; phylum Arthropoda; class Collembola; order Entomobryomorpha; family Isotomidae; genus Proisotoma; species Proisotoma minuta. The sequence goes on from JAQIXN010000536.1 coordinate 25,580, forward strand.
GCAGGTCTCTCCCTCGGAAACAAGTTTGCCAAGAGTTTGCAGTTGATTTTGACCATTTTTGCTTGGATTACTAAAAGGTCAGATGGCAACTTTTTGGAGGATGTATGAAATAAATTCAGTATTCAAATAAAATATGGTTTTAATGTACCTCATTTTAATTAAAGCAAATATTGGTTTTACTCATAAATATTTAGTTCAAAAATTCAATGTGACTACAATAATATAAATAAGTCTGCAACTGCAATTTCCGATTATTCAAAGTCCGAATCCACTTCCTCTTTGATTATCCGGTAAAGTTTTCATCAGCCGAGCTTTGACCTTCAAATGGCACCGACAACTTTGGGAACATCACATCTTCTGGCTCCAATTTGATTGTGATAATGGGAACTTCACTCTCAGAATTTTTTTTCCTTTTCTCAAGCTTTGTTTCAGAGGAAAAGAAATTTTCTCCTAAAAACAAAAGACATTATCATATTTATCATTTATTTAGGTCATTTTGTCAGCCATTCCTAAAAACCCAGCAAAACTTGTGTAAATTTGAACTTACTGCACAGTCTGCACATTTCTTCCATATTTCGAGCCTGTAGCTTTTTGTGACACCATCGATAAGCTTCAGGGTCTTGGTTACGACGCTGGGGTCCGAAATCAGGATAAATCCGTGCGGGGACTTGTCCTCACTGTATAAAAACGTTAAAATTGTCATGGTTATTATCGCATCAACTCTTACAATGGCTTGAAGACAAAGAGTATCTTCTATTCGTCGTCGTCGTCTTGGCGTCGTCGTCGTCTTGGTGGAAGAGTCTGATTTGTCTTTTGGCCACCTCCACGTCCTCATTCGTCATCCCCTTTCCGCCCCCTGAGCATCCCGCCTCTTAAAAATGTCTTCATGAGCCCTATGGCGCCGGCTCCCACGTAAAATACTCCTAAATTAAGAGTAATTAAGCTTAATTAAGTGTACTGCAGCTATTTTCCGTGCAAACTTACTTGCTAATTTATCCATGGTTAGTTTGTGGGGAAAGATAAGGAATCAAGTTGTGGTTTGATAAGCAGCGGCTTTGTCACTATTTCTCAGCCCTCCTCCACAATTAATATTAATTCCAGATAATTATAAAGCCAATAAAATACTTAATTTGTCAATTTTTTTGCAAAATTGAAAATCCCGGTTTGCTTTGTGTCCTAAAGCATGAAATGCCAACTAATTTCTCTTAATTTTCGAGTGATTTGCTTAAAATGGAATTTAAGTGTAATAATGTAATCTAACAAATTTAGAAAGGTGACCTCTGACCTCTGACCTTTAAGATGACCAAAATAATTTGTTTAAATCAATAAAACAGAAAATCTGTAAAAATGTAGAGCTCTTTATTTCCGTTTTTTAACAAGCAACAATTTCCCAAAACTCTTTAATTTTTCCCCAATTTTTAAGCAGCTTTCAAGATAATTATTTCAGATAGGATAAAAATCCAGCATTAAATATCGAATGCTGTTAGGAATCTGTAGAAATCAAGATGAGATCTTTCCAATCCGCCGCAAGTTAAAAATGAATAGTACTTTTCGAGTTGGAGCACTGCCACTGCTTTTCGAGATTATTGGGAAATTGTAGTACATTTGAGCTAACTCGTAATAATCATGAATTGAAACGTTGCCCAGTTTTGCAGCAGCAATTATTACTAAAACGGTGTCAATGTCAAGTGAATTATCCAGGGCTTTTCTTAATCTCAGTTGTTAAAAGCAAGCGTTGGCTTTCAATTTTTTTCCGGATTTCGTATTTTTCCCCAACTGTCAGATAAAAATTCGTGAAGAAATTGAAAACCTTACGATTCCATCAATTTTCTGTCGTATTTCCTTCAGACTGAAGGACAGTTTGTTAAAATTCTTAAAAGATGTGATATCCAAAGTTTTATTTGCATCCGATAGTTTATATTTGTAGTAGAAATGTCTGGAGCTGAATAAATTTGAGACATTGTATATCCTCCTTTTATCTCTGACCTCAAATTCCAATGCTGTGCTAGTCGATATTGAGTAATGGTTTGATTGATAAGAGTCAAATAATGTATGGGAATTATTTGTCATAAAGCCCTTTTTAGGTTTTTCTTTCAGGATATGGAAAGTGTCAAATTCAGAGGGGGAAATGGTTATGTATTTGCTCGGAACAAAATATTCAATGATATTTTTAGATTGTGAAACTGAAGGTGGAAACATGTAAAAATTTGGGATGCATCTCTTATTTGATTTGAAAAACAGCTCACAATCAGTTTGAATTCGTCCATCTCTCAGACTAATTATGCTCTTTGTTATGGAACATTTCCATCTGAATTTTGCAGTTTTTGATAGTTTTTGCAGTGTGATTTGCTTTCTGTTGGAATCAGTCAATGATGGTGTAAAGTCGTCTATTATATTAGTCTAATAACTTGAGGCCGCTTTACTTTTAGGCCGGAGGAAATTTGAAATAGGCTGGAAATTATTAAGAAAAACAAAGGAGCCATTGAGGATACAAATTTTTATGTATTTTAAAAATGTTGATAGTGTGGAAGGCTTTAAAGAGATAGCAGTTTCTGGTATGCAGAAGTCACTTTGTTAAATTCGAGGTCGAATTCGACTAAAAGAAGGAATGTCGCATGCATTTTTAATGCCAACTTTCCTATAGTTTCCAACTCAATGCCGGATGTTTATTCCAACGCACGAAATGTTTTTGGGCTATGAAGGAATAAAAAGTAGCTTTGACTTTTTAAACAAGAAACTCAGTGACTTAAATATTGATTGGAGAGCATAAAGTTGAATATCTGCGTAATGGTATTTTTAGAATAACTAGTAGAATAGTGAAAAATTAGTAGATGAGAAATTTATTTAACAATTTATTCCCAAACTGTTTTACAGGGAATTAAAACCAAATCTTTTCTATTCAATTAAATGTAGAAAATATATAGCACATTTCCCTAAAAATATACAGCCATTTAATGAAAATTACGTTAATTATAATTAGAGTTTTTTAGAGACTAAATAGATCTAAAAAGAAGGGCAGCGGATGCACATTGCGCCAAAGAAAAATTTTGTATGATCAATGGCGTCAAACTGTCCACAAAATTAGAACCGAATTTCACCTTAAGTAATTGACATGACCTCAGCTGCCGTCGACGCATCGTATGCAATTTCCATCCAATTGATTTGACACTTGTCAAACGCCGCCCAGAAATTTTATAAATTTCCGCTGGACCCTTTGTTACTATAATTAGGATTGCACCAACATCAAACACTCCGATCAAAACGAGGCCAAATTCCGGCCATGGAATAGAATCCCGAAGACATAAAAATGAAAACCCAGAAATAATATAGAGCAAACATCCCCCAAAAAGAAGGACGGGAAATATTCTGCTTGATATCGCGTCATTTAGCAAAATTTCAATTAGTTGGCAGCTCCTATATTGAGCCAAACTAAAACTTTCTTTCTCAGACAGAATTAAACATTTCCATAAACAAAAGACGCCGGTTAACAAAAAGAAGCAGATGTAAAAGATCGTAACGACCAACAACCTCGCAAAGATTTGAAATTCTAGAATTCTAGGAAAAGAAGAGGAAATTGGAGGAAAGAATTTCTTATCGCATCCTCAACTTCTTCACATTTGTTGAAAGAATCATGAAAAATGGGAAGAATCCCACTCCCAATTGATCCCGGAAGACAGGGAAGACGGTAGAAAAAACAAATGACGAGAAATACACCGCTGATAAAGCTAAGGTAACAAATTTCTAAGACCCAGCTTTGTATTTTTGAAGGAAGGAAGAGTTTAGGGGTTTTAGTCCAACCTGGAGATTTAAAAAAATACACAAATCACAGATAAGGTCAAGGGTATATTTTAAGCTGTAAGTGTACCTTGTTTTTTTTGGTAAAGATGTAAAGAATTGACAAGACAAACTAAATTATTTGGTTGGCAATCCCAATTCCAACTTATGTGGATGGAAAAGTGAAAACAAAATATGACAAATAAGGATTCCGCTTTTCGTACCAAAGAGAAATTTCCAAACAACAAATTGACTGATTGAATAATGTTGTAGGCAATAAAAATAAGGAAATGGATTCTTATTTTGGTTGTGCTTAATTCGGATTTTGGAATGATTTCGAGTTTTTCTAATTTTGAATTCCAGCAAAATGGGAGAAGGGGGAAATGTTTCCGCAGCTTTAAAAATTTCCTCAATACTTTTTGGAAGTCGTTCGTATACATTTTCTATATGTTAATGCTGCAAACAAAAATGTAGCCAGTCTTGTCGGATGATGGACAAAAAGTGGGCAATTGTTGTGAAATTGGGTGTTTATTTCACCCTGTTAGGTTTCTAATTTAAGTTTATATTTCCGCTGCTTAATTCCAAGCCAAAACTTTGTTAGATGAACAGTTTAATTATTTAATTAGGTATTTTCAGAGTGGATTGTATCATTAATTTATTATCCTGACTTTCCTGTTGACTTGCCTTCAAATATTTAACACCTTGCTTTCATAGTTTTGAATACACGAAAGGATTTAGCTCTTCGTCAATGAGCGTTTAAAATGGGACTTAAATATGGATTAATAAAATTTCCAGGAAACTCGTTTTTAAACTTGGCTTGTCATTCTATTTCCTTAAATGCAATGAAAAATTACACATAGTCGAATCAAAGAGTGTGTTTCCTTGTTCAGAAAACTTTTGGAAAAGGCTGTGGTAATTTACCTTAACAATGTTAACAATGTAGTAATTAATTGATTAATGATAAGTCGTTTATCTGGATATTTTCGAGAGAAGCTTGCGCGATGGGGAATGCGCTTAAAAACTAAGCCCGTTGAAATTGTTGGACGCGTATTGCTCAAGTTTCAACAAGGACCCTTCAAATCTAGAGACTGGACAATTGCATTTTGATGTAAACTGCAATTTTATAATATGAGATAATTATTGTTTCATTAATTCCATAATTTGTAACCATAGACCAATTGTTGGTATGGAAGTCATTCCGAAATTGGGCAATTTTACTTTCCATCAGAGATGGAGGAAATATTGATAATTTACTTAATTAGCAGCGTGTCAGTTGACCTCTTGGAGTTGGACTCCTCACAAATACCTAGGTAAATGTTCCATATTTATTTTGTAAATTTAAAATCATTTTTAGTTCAAATTGTAAGTGCGACTTCTTTATTGTGCCTCAGACCGCTCGTCAAGGGCCCGTGTCCCCTGTCTCAGTCAACGTGCTGGTGGACACGTCAGGTTTGGACGCTGACAAAATGCAGGGATTCACCTTCAAAATATGACACGGCTATTTCCTGCGCCCTGCCACGACGCCACCAAGCTCGCTTTTCTCACGGGGACGTCGCTCAAGGAAGAAGTTCATCAGCGCCTCAAATTCTTGTAACACGCTTCACTTTAAATTTAAGTTTAAAAATACTGACGGAAGAACTTGGCTTTCATAAAAATATGGATGCAAAATTATTTATCTCCTCGACAAACTTATTAGTTTAACTTTAAAATATTCTGTTGACCTTTTGACAAGCATATACTTTAATAGATTAATTAGTATTATTACATTTTGATCTCTTTTGTGAAGTTTGGGCCCTTTTAAAATAATAAAATTACTATAAAACTGTGGTGATGACATCACCGTGATGTGCAACTGTCAACTGTGGGGTTGGATGACGCTCGTCTGCTCCGCCGGAAAGCTTAAATATCTGAAATTCGGAAAAAGCCAGTTTTATTTCTACAAAAATGAATTCGTCTTCGCCTTTTCATCGTCATCGTCATGGCCAAATTCAGGATGAAAGATCACTAATGAAGCTAATGAAGAAGAGTCAAGAGGTAACTAACAAAGTAAACAAACCGTTTCGTTTAAGTAACAGAATTCCATATTTCCAATTTTCAGAAAAATTTAGGCGACCTCGTCGAAGAATTGTCGGCTAAATATCCCTTGTCGTATCTGATTTCGTCGGACCCATTAAGCTGCAAAGATCAATATGGACCCTTAAGTGCACCCGCTTCAGCCAATTACTTTTTTTTATTTGGAAATTTCGTCAGAAAATTGCTTCCAATTCCTTTTGCGTCAAAATCAGGGTCCACCGATGATCTGATTCGTCGAGCTTGGAACCGCTCATTCAACTCTGGATTTGAAGCCAGCGTCTCGTCTTTTCGCGTAATTTCGACCCCAATGGACGTTGAGACGTTGACGTCGTTTTATTACCTTGAAGCGCCCCCAAGGGCTCATCTTATCATTACATCGATATCGGGGGATCAGTTGGTGAAAACTATTACACAGCTGATGTCAATTCCATCGCCATTTGTGTCGGTGGCTTTCGTCGACTGCAAATTTGGAAATGTTGAAGAATTGAAGACAATTTTAGCCATTTTGTTCCTTTTCGAGTGTTTAGTAGCTGTGAGTTTTGTGGACTGCAATTTTCCCAAGGAAATTGATTTCAATACTTTCGCCGAGCTGGAAAAAAATGCAGTCAACATTTTGAGATTGGAGTTTGGCGTAAAATGTCACGCGCCGGAAATTACGGGGTTGATTCATTTTGCAAGCGCCCTGGTTTCTCTGAGTGTTCGAACCAACTGTGTTTGTGGCCAGAAGTGCCGATTTGAACTTGAAAATGTTCGAGAACCGAAGTTTCCAAGGACGGAAGAGGTTAGAATTTTTTTGTTACTTGAAAAACTTTATTACGCTAGTTGAAATATTCTTTAGTTCACGAACAAGGGTCAAAACATCGTTCAAATGGTTTTCAACAATTTATTGATTTATTTTCAGGTGGAATTCGACATGTGGGTACTAACTGCTGAAGAACTGATGCCGATGTTTGAGAATTGTGCTCGAGACAAGATCCGAAGCCTTGTTATCAACTTGAAGGAGTACGACGAAGAAAAGGAACTGATTCTGAGTGAATTTCTACCAACGCTTAAAAATCTGACGACTGTGGAATTCAAGCATTGTGGAGATTACCTTCCAAATTTGTTGGAAGCTCTGTTTCCAATAAAAGACCAGCTAAGGGCCCTGAGTTTTGTGGAATTAAAGCCAAAACCACTGGAAATACTTGTAATTGGAAATGTTCTTGCTCAATTTGGGAAATTGGAATCAATTTACTTTGAACATTGCGAGATTTTTGACGGCAGTTCTATGCTTTCACAATTTATTTCCAGTTCTTCAAGGTTATTATTTTTTTTTAAATTAGTTAATTAAATAAATGCACAATTTGAATTAGGATTTTAAGACATATGAGCACTGGCATCAGTGTCAAAATGGTGGCCACAAAATCTTGTTTAGATCGGCCCCATGTAATGTAGCAGCATTTAATTTTTGAATATTTGCTCGATAGGTCCGGGACACTAAGGGCACTTGAACTCCGCGGATTTTTGGATCTCAAATGGGGACTTTTATCATCCATTGCGTCCAAATTGAAGAATTTGAGCGTTTTAGATCTGAGTGGATACAACGTTCGATATGAACCAAATTTCAAGAATATTGAAGAAGTCTGTATAGTGCAACATCCCTTTGTCGTCATTTTTGAAGCTTTGAAGGGACTTAAAGAGCTTAAACTGGACAATAATAGCCTAGAAGATAAACATCTTTTTTGGCAATTGCGCTCGGAAATGCTGGAGCCGACATATAAACTGGATTTGAAGGAGCTGTCTTGCATTTGTGCGCTGCAGGGTATGAAAAATTTGATTTGTTACTTGTTTTGGTATTTTTGACAACTTTTAGTGCATTTTTTTGTGCGATGCAGAATTTAATGCAATATCTATTTTGCTCTAATACTAAAATTGATTAAAATTTAACCTTTTTTAGAGCTGCAGAAACTCAGCCTTCAACATACTGCAGTGTCAAACGTCAGCGTCCGTTGTATTGCAGCTCATATGCCAAAACTCAACACTCTCAACGTTTCATTTACCCACGTAAGTTAAACAATTAAAATTCGCAAGATTACCAAAAATATCTGTTTCTTCAATAACTCTTGTACCTTTAAAATGTTTTGACATCAAATTTGGCGTGTTCGTAGCAAATATGACGTTCGAGATAAAAACAATGTCGCTCCCTAGCTTTGCCCCCCACAATTTACAGCACTTTAATTTACCTCGTTTAAGGTTAACATGTGGGGGATACAATTTGCCCGTAGAAAGAATCCCCTGTTGGAAGTAACTGCGGAGGGCTGTGGCTTCAACGCCGTCACTCTTGCTGGATTTCGAGTCCCTGACTATCGACGAATTCTTGCCTCGACCCAAACTCGGGGTCAAAATGTGACTTCCGAACAATTGAAGACATCCTTCTCCAGTAAACGATGAATTGATAACGACGCTAATAATTGATTTATTTCTTAAATTGTTGTCCCCTTGCCTTGATTAAAATAAAAGGGCTAACGCTTTCAATTTTTGAAAAACAGACTAATTCTTGTTCATTGAATTTAAATCCAGTAATTAATTCATATGCATATTGTTAACATTATTAAATTTATCTAAAACGTTTTACATTAAAGGACCTCGAATACGTCAAATGCGAGGCTTTGTTGAGAGTCGACCTCCGGATTTTCTAAGGATGGGACTTTTGGAATGAAGAAGCTTTATTTCGCCAACTACTTCCAGCTGCAGAAAAAGGAAACTTGCATCTTTCGCCTTCACCACGTTACTTTCGAGCCAGAAATAGACCACATTCCTAAAAGAAAAGCTCTGATGAAGTTAAAGCAAGCATCCATTGGAACATGGAATTTAATGTGACTGATAATGAACGTAATTATATTCTGAACACAAATAGTATTAATTATCTATCTACTGAAATGCCTTTGTAATTGTTAGATGCACGATATTTCGGCCAATAAAAATATAATGATTCCCAATTTTGTCGCTCCATTTTCCGTCAAAAGGAAGAGCGGAGGAAATCGTTAGATTATTTATGTACTTACCACATGATCACAAAGCGTTGGTGTAGTCACCACCAGCGTCCAAATGACAGCTCAAATCTTTTGGAGTCACAATTAAAAAATGAAAATGAGAATTTTTCTTGGGAAAATTGTGGAAATTTTTGGGATTAAAAAATCAATTAATAAATATGCTAAAAATGCCTCAAAACAATCATAAATCTAATCATTCAAATAAGGCCGACTTTAAAACATAAAACTTTCAAAAATAGGGAATTTTTTGAAATTACAAAATGCACATGAAAATTTTTCACGTTTATTTACTCTCTCAATTTCCAAAATTGTAAATAGCAAAAGCATCTTTAATCATTAAAGTTTAATGAGCTTCAAAAATTGTAGGGCCACATAAATCATGATTTTCAATGTCAAAATTTGTGGGATTTGGTGCATGATTTCAAAGGCAATGGCATAATCTAATTAAACAAGATGAAGGTAAAATAGCCAGTTTCGTTGTGTCTGCGACCTCGTTAACATTTTGAATTAGCGATTCAAAACTTGGGATATGTCTTAAGCTGTAGGTTTACCATTGAGGTCAAATGTCTCATTCCTCACTTGACATTTTCCTCTGAGGACTCTTAAAGAAGTTGGCTTTACTTAATTTGCTTCCACAGTTAAGGCCACACGCGTCTTTTTTCGGAAAAGTGACTAAACCCGAGCTTGGAACATTTGTGGAAGATTTTATATATTAATTTAGTTTGTAATGCATTTAAAAAATATTTTAAACATTGTTTTCAACATTTTAGGTAAGATTTCTTTATTTTTACTATTTTTATTATCAACGCTAAACAAATCAATTTACTAGCTAATTACTTTAATTAAAATTAACAAACTGAGATTCTGTTACAATTAAATTAACAGCTCTTGCTTTGCCCAATAACAATTTAATAAATGATTTTTTAAGTTAATAATTGACTTGCTAATTATGGAAATCAAAGGCACCAATTGCTCGCTGCTGCGCATACTGAAAAAAAATTAAAATTTCCTCCGCTCTCAAATCAACGCCTACCTCGCGCTTTCTAAATCTCGTCCCCTTCATGCGCCTTCTTTTCATTTTCCCCTTTTT